>WBMV01003156.1:389190-494268 GCA_013396655.1 Campylorhamphus procurvoides | reverse complement strand
ATCTGAGGTCATATAGTATGGAATGTTCCTTTGGTTAGTTTGGGTCTGCTGGCCAACTTGTGTCCCTTCCCAGGATCTTGCCCACCCCACTCTTCACCCCCTTGGTGGGAACAGAGGAGTGGGGAGGAATGTTGAGTGACAGTGCTGATGCTGTCCCAGCTCTACTCAGCAGTAGCCAAAACACTGGTATGTTATCAACATCTTTCTAGCTAACAGGGCAAAGCACAGCACTGTGAGGGCTGCTATGGGAAAATGAACGCCACCTCAGCCAGAACCAATACAACACCAGACTACTTTTCTGTGCTGTATGTGAATTTTCTAATTGCTTCAGAGTGAGAATTTTCATTTTGAATGCCTCATTTATTTTTCTAGACAAATATTAACTGTTTAATGCTATCGCCCATACTGACTTCTGATGTTTATCTGCTGAACAGGTAACATAAGTAAAATGCTACATCACACATACATGAACTTCATTTGACCTAACCTTCGATTAAAAGATATCTTCCATTAACATATTATTAACAATATCTCCAATCTTGCATTATCACTGATTCCTAACACTTCACAAGCCCCCTCTTTTGGTTTATGTTGTCATCTTTAGCATTTTTTGGTTCCAGCAGGAATAACTTATCTGCAGTTTTGATCACTGCAATATAAGAATGGTATTAAGCTATTAGAGAACTTCAAAAGGAAGGCAATGAAGATTGTGAAGGACTTTGAGAGGATGACCTTGTGCAGGGATAAGGGTTGGACTCGATGATCCTTGTGGGTCCCATCCAACTCAGTATATTCTGTGATTCTGTGAAATTCAGTACCTAAAATAACTCAAATATTCTCCAGGCTGAGACACTTCTGCAGAGGTAAAAGGAAAGAATTTCAATATTCAAGTGTGCTTATGAATGTTAAATTCTTCCATCTTTGGCCATCGAGTAAGGAGAATGTTTGAGAATTTATGCTTTTGATGCTTAAGTTCTACCCATAACCTTGCATAGATTGGGTCTGATTTGGGAAGGCCACAGAAGGAAACCTGACAGATCAGGAACCCTTATCACTCCTAGATTAGTGACCCAACCACAGAAGGGCTCTGATTTCCTTAGTTCAGTTGAACTAGTTGTTTTTATAAGCTCTATTCTGAATTTGCCAATTAAGGCTACTTGCAATAGTGAATTTGTGGGACCTATCCATTCATCACTGTGATAAAATATTTTTCTGTAAAGCTCTCTGACAATCATCAAAACACTAAAAGCTTTTAGATGATCTCAGTCTACTGTAGAATCAATGAAAATGGTTTCCAGTCCACTGAGAAAGTGACATTTCAGAATTCTAGTCTTATTTAACGTTCACTTAGAAGGCAATAAAAGCTTTTCCCATTAGGTTTTGCCTAATGCCTTATGCTAACTGTCTTTTACAAGGTGTCTAATTTGTCTCTGTTCTGTATACCACATGTAATGATCTGAACTGGTCTTCTGAAGAATTTCTGTTACTGCTTGAGTTACACACACATAGATGCTGGATAAGCTTTGTAAATTCTTTTTTTCACAGTGACAGTCTGGAACATAAACAAATACATTTGAATGTTTCAACTGCCCAGTTTCCTAGCTCATTTGTTGCCTTAAGAGAATTTCAGAGTAAAAGATACCATAACTTTTCTAAGTCTGATTTCATGCAAGTTTTTAAATTGGGTTCAATATACAGATTATGGTCTGCAGTCTTACTTGATATCTACCATAATCAAATTTCAGTCTGACTATAACCTGGTGGTTACATTACAAAGACAATACAAATTATTTTATTTGTCTTGACTTTTTTTGCTTTAATGTGATGTTGTGGAAGCCTTTTTGCTGTTTCTAATGTTTTATCTTTCTTAGACAGTCACACACACAATTTTAGGTAAAATGTCAGGCTTTACCAACACTTCTGATGCCAGTGTATTCTTTCTTGTCTTGAGTCAGGCTATTTGGGTGATTTATGCTAAGACACTTACTAGGTGTTTTTTTGTAGAGTATTAATTTATTTTTCCATGACAAACAATGCAAAGATGAGCTGTAAATGATATTATGTCTTTTTCTATCATTAATGTAACCACTGAAAATTCACTGTATTTGGAAAAAAAAGTTACAGATTTTGTCTTCTGTTTATTCTGAGCTCAGGTCCAACCATTTTGTCTTTTTTTTTTTTTTTTTGAGGGGAGAGAAAAAAATCTAAAGCTATGCGAGACAAATTCCTAACTGAGATACACTGACCTATTTCCATGTACCCAAGCTACTACTTATATGAAAATGGAGTTTTTCAGTAGTCCAAAGAGGGGCCCCAATTTGTTTAGAAATGAAAATTGAAAGGTCTGAGTTATGCACATTGAGCGATGAAATAAGTCATAAACATAGTGTAAACCTGTGCTAGCATTGTCATCAACATAAACTCTATCACTTTTCCCTGTATTATTTATTTATTTTCTGTTTCATTTCCTCTTTCATTTTCCACAGGCATAGTATTTTGTAGTAAGTGAAGCATGAACCCTCATTTTCCCTTGCAAAACAGACCATTTACGTATTTGGGATATAAAACATTGAGTGTGTGTACCACCGAGTTTTTCATGTAACAGACATAAAATACACTGTGATTATAGAGAAAAGGTGTGGGCTACGTACTTAACACTTAATGTCTTGAACATTATCACTGGAAGTATATATATATACACATATAAAGAAAAAGATAACATAATGAATATTACAACATGGGCCTGTTTTCTCTATTTTTCATGACTGTAGTATTGCAGAATAGGCACAAAGCCATTGTCTCTAACCCTTTGAGAATGTTTTTGACTGATGCATATTATAAACATATATTCCAGCTTTGAATCATTACTAGAAGAAAAGTGCCGTAATAAGGCTTCTATTTTTCATTTGTATACTCAAATATATTCTTTCTTAGATAGTAATTTGGGATAGCTATGAACAGACGGTTCTTGTGCACTCTGTAAAATTGAAAAAGAAATATTTTTACAATTGTAAGTATTCATATATGCATTTTAAATTTATTTTTCACATTGAAACTGATCCGCACATAACTTCATGAATTCTAGTAGAGGACTGTCAGAGTCATGATATTCTCAAGAAGCTTTTGCTCCACAGGTTTGCTGTTTCCCTGTTGCTCTTGAAAATTCTGAACCAAAAGGGCCTTTAGCTAGGCCTTTAGCAGAGCCTTCATTAGTATTCACACAGAGAACTCAGTGAAATACAGACTAATAACTGGGTGCAAAACCAGGTAAAGTCTCAGGTTGAAAGCTTATTGGCATCACTGGTCCAATGCCCAACTGGCAGCCACTTCATGGGTAAGTGTTGCAACTAATGCTGTTTATTAACAACCTGGATGGTAGAATGTGCATCCTCAGTCAGCCCACAGCTGATATTAAAATGGAGGAAGTGGTTAATTGCTACCTAAAGTGACTTCAATAATAATAATAATAATAATGTGTATAAAAAGTGCAAAGAAGGATGCAAAGCTCAATACCTAGGATAAATAACCCCATAGGTTGAAATAAGAGCTGTTTAATAGTTCAAATAAAGTAAAATATAATAATGATGATAAATTATAATAAAATAATTAAAATCATAATAACAATTATTATAATAAAATAATAATTGCAATGAAAAATAAAAAGGGAGGACTAAAACACAAGAAAACTGAGTGATGTACAATACAATTGTTCACCACCCACTGACCAATGCTCAGCCATTCCCCATGCAGCAATCATCCCCTCCCAGCCAACTACCCCCAGCTGACATATAGGACATGATGTTCTATAGTATGGAATATCCCTTTGGACAGTTCAGATCAGCTGTTCTGCCCATGCTTTTCCCTCTCAGCTGCTTGTGCAACTCCTCACTGGCAGAGCATGGGACACTGAAAAGTCCTGGACTTCGAGCAGGCACTAAGCAACTACTAAATCATTGTGTATTATCAGTGGCTCTTGAATGTCTCCAGTGAGGCAATCCCATAGACCTGCCTTCTCATAAGGTGTTCATATGTAGGTACAAAAATGTTTTAGACACATGAATTTAAGAATTGTGATCATGAGAATAGCCATTCTCAGTTTTGCTTTGTGCAGTCATGGGTTACCATGTCCACAGGGTTACAAGAACAGAGTAGGAATCTAACACAGTCTTTGGCTTTCACCTATAGCCATCTGTAAGTGTCAAGAGCAGAGAATTGGAGGGTATTTGAATGCAATCTGAAACAGTGTGATTCTTGAATTTCTCTCTGTTTATTGACTATGTAAAGCTTTGCACACAGCTTGTATGTACAGGGTGCCCAAACAGAGGACTTTTTAAGGCTTTATCAGATTTCTACCCATCAACCGTCCACCCTTTCTTACACACACCTTTTTTACAGTTCTGTGCTGTAAGTGGTGTCTTCATTTCATGGGACTCTGTGTTTTTTACTTAATGTTTCAAAGTACTTTGTATATGGATAAGTGGTAAATGTGCTTAGGCCCACATAAGTAGCCACTTCGATTATATAAACTCCTGTCTTGAGAGATTTCTAAGTATCTCCATAAATAGAAGACAATTTGTTTCTAAGAAGAAAGCATTTTGTGTTAGTCCCTGGAATGCTGGAGTTGAATGTTACATATTATCTTAATTGTTTACTTTTATACCTAGATTTCACTTCTCAATAATTCAAATAAGTTTAATTATATGAGCTAGAGCTTATAAACTCTAGCTTATAAACTCTTGCTTCTAGAAATAAATAGACATCTGTGCACCAGAAGTTCTAACCAACTGGACAGAGGAAATACTTGTCAAAAAAAACCACAAGGAGGATGCCATATGGTATGGAATATCGCTTTATTCAGTTTCGATCATTTGCCCCAGCTGTGTCTCCTCCCAACCTCCCATGCAGTCCCAAATTCCTTGCCAGCATGGGTTTCACGTAGCAAATCATGTGGAGTGATACTGGAGGGGCCATGAAGATCTGGCATGGTGTTGAAGTCCAGCAGTCTCAGGCCATGTGGCAGTGATGCTTTTATGTGGCTGCAGAGGGAAAGATCCCTGGGCAATCTGGAGTGGCTGATCGTGCTGGGATGGCTCAGCTGGGGACCACGGCAGTCCCAATGCAGTGCAAAAGGGTTGTGGCTGATGTGGGAAACAGCCACCGCTGAGGCAGAGCACTTCTACAGGAAAGACTCTCCAAAAGTCCACGATGGTCCAGACAGCAAAAATTCCGGGTACCAAGATAGAGACAGCTGGTGTACACCTGTTCTTATCTCACTGTCTCTCGAGTTCCCAGAGTGCTTCACTTCAGGGACCCACCTTCCAGCAGGTCCCAATATGCTGGAGGCTGTCTTGCCCTGATCCCGCTGGAATGGCATGTGTGTGTAGGGGGGGGGGTGGTTCTTCATCTCAGAATTACTTGGTGGTATGAAAAAAATTCATTAAAAATCTTTTCCAAATAACTAAAACTACAGCAACATAAATACCATTTAGGGAAAGCTGCAGGTCTATTTCTAGAAAATGAAGCTTACTACCTTTTCCAAATGTAGATTCATGTTCACATAATAAATATCAAGTAAATAAAAACTGAAGACATTTTAAATTGTACATGAAACAGACATTTTAAGACACATCATGTTTCTAAATTCAAGGAAAACAGTGAAAAATCTACTCTGATTACCCCTATGCAGAGTTTATTACTGTTAAAATTTACCCTACTTACTTCTTGAGTTTTTAGAGACCCTGAAGCAAACTAAAATGATCTGAACAAGATATTGGCCTATTTTTTGCATTCACTTTTCAGAATGGTCTTTTCAACTTTCTAAAATTTAGTAATATTACAATAGACCTGGAAAAAATAGTTTAGAATGGGAGTTTAATTTAGGAAGGAGCTTTTGTAGCTAAGTCTCTACTTCTCTTAGGGCAGCTGTATGTCTTGTCTTGGTTAAGAAAAAGCCTAAGAAAGAACAATATTTCCTTTCTCTATGTAAGGATTCTATTACAATTTTAGAAAAAGAAAATAAAAGACCCACTGAATAGTTGTATTGCTATTTTCAATAACAAGCCATCTAAGAATACATTCCTGGCATGAAACATGAGTGATGGTTTTCCTTATAAATTCTCAATTGAATCAATCAGCAGATAAACTGAAGGTGATGGAATTAATTTGCTAGTTATTCAGAGTTTTATATGTTTTAACTGTTGTCATAAAAATACCTGTATTTTGTCTGTGTCTTTATCTTTCAGATTTTTCCATCATGGTACAGGTTGTAGAGAATTTGTGTGTTAGTGATTTGAGTAGAGTTTCATCCTGATGTCCTTAAATTCACTGTTGATGTTAGAGTTCGTCAAAGCAGTTTTGTTTGTTGATATTATCATCTTCACAGCATCTCAAGAGCTGTACTGATTGTATAATATGAACAACTTTATTATTTTAGTACCAAAAAGATTCCCATTACCATTGGAAAAGTTTGCATTTTCCTGTCATCTAGCTTTCACTCTCACAAATATGCATATTTGCTGAAAGTAAACTTTATATGTAAACTTTCCTGTAACAATGTCTGTCCCTAGATAGTGATGGAGCAAGGGTTTGGATTTAGCACTTTTATCATCTTCTGAATCATTCCCATCTGCAGTGCAAAGTCCCTCACCATCTGTACTATGCCTGATAACTTATGCAGGCAATACAAATACTTGTCTCTTATTTCCATCAAGGGCATTTTTTAAAACATGAGACATTTCTCTTGTAGGCCTTAATTCAGCAAAACACTGAATCTATACATAACAATCAACTATTCTTCATCAAACTGAATGATTGATGAGGAGTTCTCTCTATTTCCTTTGGGAAAGGTTTCTCTATAGGAATATAACTCACTAGATCTCTCAGCCTCAAACAGTGCAGTGGTTGTCCATAGCACAAAGCCCCTGTAAGTTCTGGGTACTACTCTGGTTGCTTTCATTCAGAAATTCCCATAGTCTTGTGCATGCAGGTAGAGAGACACTCACTCAGGTAAATTGCCAACAATGGAGTTTAATGAGAAGAAATGACAGACTGCTCTGTTTAGGCACAGGGCATAGCCATTCAAGCACCTGCTTACACATGGATAATATCTTTCACCTCCTTGTCCTTCTATTTCCTACACTTGTTCCCTCTTCAACCATTCCAAATCCCAAAAGTACCTGCAAGCCTTTCTCTGGCCCCATGGTGAGGGTTGTCCACCATGCACATAGGACTGATCACCTCCTGTGGCTGAGGTAGTGTTCCCCCCCTGTCCTCAAACCTCTGTCCCCCTTTGTGTGTATGGCAAGGAACACTTTATCATTTAACAGTGCTATCCATGGTAATTTAGGCTAAATCAAAGCCTTTGAGAAGACTGAAAGATTTTCTTCTGAAGCAAACTTAGGTGGTGCCAGAGCATAGAAGGAAGCAATGAGATAAGTTGTGCATGGACTGTTCCAGTTGGTGATCTGGAGATAGATTGTGTCTGACCTGCTCATGAAGAGATAGACTTCCAATGTAGCCTACAGCGAAACTATTACCTTCTAAACCAAACATCAATATTATTCTTATATTGTGTACTGAGTTTGTGTGGCAAGGTTTTGGTAGCAGGAGAGGGGCTACAAGGGTAGCTTCTGTGAGAAGCTGCTGGAAGCTTCCTGTATGTCTGACAGAGCCAATGCCAGATGGCTTCATGATGGACCAGCTGCTGGCCAAGGCCAAGCCAATCAGCAATGATAGTAGACAACATATTCGAGAAGGAAAAATTGTTATTGTGCAGAAATACTTGTGGCCAGAGGAAAGAGGAGTGAGGCTATGTAAGACAATCAACTCAGCAGACCCCAAGGCCAGTACAGAAGAAGGGGCAGGAGGTACTCCAGGCACCAGAGGAGTGATTTGCTCTACGTCTATGGTGCAGGATAAGGTGAAGCAGGCTGCCCCTCTGCAGTCCCTGCAGGTCCAGAGTGGAACAGAGATCCACCTCCAGCCCATGGAGAAGCCCCACACCAGAGCACATCAATGCCTGAAAGAATGTGACACCATGGGAAGCCCGTGCTGGAACATGTTGTCCTGGCAAGGACCTGCAGACCTGGGGAGATAGCAGTCCATGCTAGAACAGATTTTCTGGTAGGACTGGGACTTGTGGCCCCATGGAAGGGACACAAGCCAGAGAAGTTTGTGAAGAACTGCAGCCTGTAGGAAGGTCTCATGCTGGCGAAATTGTCTCCTGTCAGAGGGACCCCAGGCTGGAGCATTGGGAAAAAGGAAGAAATGGCAGAAACAACCTGTGATTAGTTGACCGTAATCATCATTCCCCATCTCTCTGCACTGCTGGGGAAAGGAGGTAGAACATGGAAAATAGAGAGAAGTTGAGAGGAAGGTGTTGTAAGATTAGTTTCACTTCTCATTATCCTGCTTTGATTTTGATTAGTAATAAATTCCGTTAGTTTCTCCAAGCTGAGTGTGTTTTGCCCATGATGGTAACTGATGAGGGATCTCTCTCCATGATTATCTCAACACATGAGCCTTTTCTCTTCCCTGTCCAATTGAAGAGGGGAGTGCCAGAACAGTTTTGATGGGTACCTGGCATCCAGCTGGGATCAAGTAAACACACACTTAAAAAGGAAGTAAGATGTCCAAGAGGTGGGAAGAAAGATTTCATGTTCTACCCCATAACATTGATTCACCATGTTTTTTTGACAGCAGATAGCATTTCAAAAGAAAACATAATTTATTCCATGTAAGAAACATGAAAATAAGAAAATAAGTAGATATGCTAAAGACAAAGGTATTGCTGATGGTAAACTAAAGACAAATATCTCACTTCTGGGAGATATTGCATCATATATATCACAGAATATGCTGAGTTGGAAGGGACCCACAAAGATCATCAAGTTCAACTCCTGGCCCCACACAGGAGCATCCCCAAAAGTCTCACCTTGTGCTTCTTGAACTCTGTCAGGCTTGGTGTTGTGACCACTTCCCTGGGGAGCCTGTTCAGTGCCCAACCACCCTCTGGGTGAAGAACCCTTTTCCAACATCCAACCTAAACTTCCCCTGACACAACTTCAGGCTATTCCCTTGGGTCCTGTCACTGGTCACTACAGAGAAGAGATCAGTGCCTGCCCCTCCTCTTCACCTCATGAAGAAGTTGTAACTGCAATGAGGTCTCCCCACTCAGTCTCCTCCAGGCTGAACAGACCAAGTGTCCTCAGCTGTTCCTCACATGCTTCCCCTCAGGGCCCTTTGTTATCATTGCCCTTCTTTGGACACTAAGAGCTCAATATCTTTCTTATATTCTGGTGTCCAAATCATACATATATATATAGGTATACTGAAAATAGTTATTTAAAAATTCTTGCAAACTTGTCATAGCTAACAGATACTCCAGTAGCTTATGGCTGTAAAGCCACTTGCCCTCACTGAGAAGAAAATAAACCTTATTTTCAATACCAATTAATCTAATTCCAATGTCTAGATAGTTCTGTGCATTTGTCAACAGGTCTGAAATGTTTTTTCTTACTATTAGACGTAATTTCTTATCTTCAAATATTCCCTCAAGTACCTGAATACGGTCCTTTTTTTTTAAATTCTGATATCCCAAAAATTATTTTTCTAGCCTTTCAATCATTATTTTAAATATTTTCTGATTGTTTTATAAATTTTTCGTGTACTTTAACAACAAATGACACATAATTGTGCAAATCTGCAATTGATAACAAAAGTAACAACAAAACTATGCAAAATTGTGGGGGAATGCCCGGCCAGTTAAGCTGTGTGGAAGAAAGTGAAGGGAGAAAAACAAGAAAAGATCCATGCTTAATGAAAGAAAGAAGAACCATCAAGATAATGCATGGACTGATGAGTTAAAAAGAAAAGGTTTTTACTGTTCTTACAGTGTAGACAGGTACCTGTTGTATTAGAATAGTAATAATTACTTTTCTACTGTTAAAGTGTTATGACTGGCTGTTGTATCCCTGTTCCCTCATTGGCTAGCCTGTGGTGCATTGCACCACTGCCTTATAAGGCTAGCCACTCCCTGGTTTTCCCTTGTACGTCGCGGTCACCTCCCTTCCCTTCCTTATGTGTCGCGCTCCACCCTAACTCCACCCATCTCTCCTACCTAGTTCCAGAACCCTCCATCCCGACCCTATATAAGTCCCATATGCTCCTCAATAAACAGTCATTCCTGCTTCTACCCTAATTGGAGTGGCTCGTCCTTTTTTCCCCTTTCGGAACGCGACACAAAATATAATTGTATATGCTACATTTTTGACTTACTGACATCTTTGAGATGGTGACATCCAAGTCAATACCTATTGGACATGTGCCTCTAATGCCTGCATATGGCAAATTTTAAAAGATTTTAAAAGATATTTTAAAAGATACCTGATCAGATTATATTACAAGTGTTCCAACGAGAAGTTACAAAAGCACCCCAAAATTATAGCTCAGATTCTTTATGAAGGGTGGCCTTCTGTTAAACAAGGCTTTTAAAAGTCCTCAAATTTTCATTGGTTTTCAAAATTAAGTACTTTATTGTTTAGTCTATGTTTAAATGGGAACTAATTCCTATCACTTTAAATACCTTAAATAATAGTAATATTAAATTTCTACTTTATAAAAGACTTGTAATAAATTTTGGAACAATTGGGACAGAGGCCATTTATTAATGTGAATGGAGGATAGATATTTAACACTTTCCTAAGTGGCACTTCCATAATTTGTCCTCCAAACTTCTTATTTAATTCATAGTGTCATCCACAATGAATGTGTCCTCACATTTTAATCCAAATACCAAGCAGAATCTAGTGAAAGATTTTTGCTTCATTGTTTTCATTTTTATGATCTTGAATTTGCTACTTCTTCAATAAGGCCAAATCTCCATTTGATTTCTCCCCCTAAAAATGCTTTCTTGTATTCTTTAACTACACTAGGTATTGGTTTTCTTTCACCTTTTTTTTTTTTTTCTTCTTCTGTCTCAGGAATTTTATCTTATATTATTTTTATTTTTTTTTGCATCTGCTGAACAATGCTGAAATATTTTCAGCTTTTGATTGCTTCTTTAAATTTCATGTTCCTATTTGTTCATGCCATTACTTTAAACTTTATTTAAACTGCCTGTTTAAGGTTCAAAAAATATATATTCAGTGAGTGTATATTCAATTTTGGCCAAAGTACAGACAGGAAATTATAGGAGATAAAATATTGTTTAGATATTTTAGAAAATATGTACCCTCATATGTTGTATTGTGTTTACCAGTAGATAAAAAAAATGTGCAGACAGTAAATCCAGGGAAAGTCCCACTCACTCCTATCTAGTCAGACTCCTGAAAACTCCATGCCCTTCTCTTACACACCTGCTTATTATTTGACTAATATGACTTACAAGTAACCTTTTAAATGTAGATACAGTAGATATCAGTGTAATATCCAGTTTCTGCTGGACTAGAAAGACCATGCATACACACTATTAGTATTATTTGCAATAGTCAGTAGAGTTATAAAAGATCAGAGTTATAAAGTAGAGGAAATACAGGCTGTCCTGGAATAGTGTTTGTTATATATTGTTTCCAACCAAGAAATCTTTCTTTGGGCACTTTGTAAACACTGAAAATAATATGCAGTAACTACTGAAAATGGCAATAAAAGCCTCTGCTCTTGTGAGGCTCCAGCTGGAGTACAGCATTCAGTTCTGGAATCCTCAGCGTAAGAAGGATGTGGACCTGTTGAAGCTACTGGAGAAGGGCCGTTAAGGTGATCCAAGGGCTGGAGGACCTCTGCTATGAAGACAGGCTGAGCGAGTAGGGGATCTTCTCTCAGCCTGGAGAAGACAAGGCGCCAGGAAGACCTTTTAGCAGACTTACAGTAACTTAAGAGAACTTCCAAGAAGGCTGAAGAGGGACTTTTGCAAGGGCATATGGTGATAGGACAAGGTGGAATGGCTTTAAACTGAAAGAAGGTAAGTTTAGATTAGATATCAGGAAGAAATTCCTTATTTATGAGGGTGGTGAGACACTGGAATAGGTTGTCCAGACAAGGTGTGGATGTCCCATCCCTGGAAGTGTTCAAGACTAGCCAGCTCAGATGGGGCTTTGAGCAACTTGGTCTAGTGGAAAGTATCCATGTCCATATCGGGAGGTTGGAGCTAAATGACTTTAAGGTGCCTTCCAGCCCAAAACATTCTATAATTCTAGGACTATTCAATCATGAAAAGTGGCTTTGGAGATTGCTTTTCTTCAAGTCTTTTTACAAGTGTATGCAGTGCTGTCATTGCTCAGCTCAAGATTGTTTAATCATAAATTACAATTACTTTTATGGATATATAACATTTTAAAGAGTCATATACCTTTTCATCAGGTTTTGGAAATACTGCTTGAAGAAAGACTGAACGTTTGATGTCTTTTCAACACTATTTGGAATCTCATGAGTTTCAATTGTTTGGAAAAGTCAATGTCGATCTCTAACAGCTTCAAGAATTCATGTAGGAACTGCCAAGATGTTTATCAAACTAATGAATAAATAGCATATCAAAATGTCACTGACATTTTATCTTAAATGAAGTTTCCATTTAATTTCAATTTTTTTCCAGAATAGTTTGTTTGTTCAGAATTTACAGTTATCAGCTGTTTCTTCAACTCTGACTTTGTCAGGATTAACTTTCCTGTGTCATTAAAAAAGGTATATAGAGAAGTCATGTTCCCCTGAGTAGACAGATATACCTGGGCTTTTTTGAACCAGATATACGCTTCTTTTTAACCTCTCTCATATAGAGTGTATTGGTTCCCTTTTTACAGGAAATACTTTCTGAAGAAGTATTTGATCATTAATCTGTGTGCACCCGCACAAAAAGAAGGCTCACTCTTGCATTAGCAACCTCATTTCCAAAGAGGATTACTCTCATATGCAAAGATCAATGAAAGTATTATTAAATCTCCCAGCCCTTTTGCCTTCCTGTACAAAGCTCATATTGCCAATTATTTAAAATATGTCTGACTCTAATTTTAGTGAAGTATTTTTGTCATGAAGTGGAGGGGTGTTGAATATTTTATATCAGCCTGATCTCAGAAGGAGTTCTAAACTATTTAATACCTTATAAGATGTCATTGGGCTAAAAGGGATCACTCTAATAACAATCCATCTCACTATCAATTTGGTCAACTATATGGACATTTAAATTTTTTTTCCTAACAAATGCTTTACTCACTTTCCCTTTCATAAAACAATAAATCAGTTGACCCTGGGTTACTAAAATTTCCATACTTATTCTAATTTTAGAGAATTTGAATAGTCTAATTTATCTCTTACCTCAGAAGTGTCTTAGACTATTAGCCCCTACTGTGTAAAAAGAAGTACTTGTGTCTAGTATGCTTGAGGAAAAGCATCAAATACTTATGGCAGCAGAAAGTATTTGTTTTACTTTGTGCTGCAGACCTGCTACCACAATAACCAGTATTTAACTTAACTTGCCTTAAATTGTAATTTTCAAATGATTGGCTTCACTATTCAGTCTCTCTGGTGTTAGTAAAACTTTCCAAAAGATGTAACTGCATTTGGGATCGAATATATCACACAAATACGTGCTTTCAAAACACTAATTATTTCATCTTGACTGCAAAGGGTTTGTAACTTGGTTCTGCGAAAGGGCTGACAAGTTTCAGCAAAATGAGTTCTGCCATGAACAAAGATGAGTTACCCTAAGCTAGACAGGCAAGGAGTGAACACACCAAACCAAGAGACAACAAAAGACATTCATTCTCCCAGATTTGGACATCCACATAACAGCAACAATTTTTTTCAATTTTACTTAGCATAGAGCCTTCAAGGGGCTGATTAATCTACATTGTTTGACCATCTTAGACTGATATCTAGTTTGCTGCAGGTATTCCTCTCTCGTTAACTATAAAGACAACAATCTTACATGCATATTAAACTGCAATGAAACAGATCTCAAATTATCATTCCTAAACATACATTTCTACATCACCTGTTGCAATACACTCAACCACATTCCTTAGCTTTTTGCATACTGGAAAATAGTGAAGGAGATTTCATCTCTCAGAACGCTTTTGTTACTTTCTTCTTTTTCCTTTTTTTTAGTTGTATCTACTTTCTACAGTTTTCAAGAGAATCCCACCCATTTCCAAATCATGGGAGTTAGTGAGCATAACAAGCTTTTAAATGATTGTATCATCTGTGACATACCCTGAATAAAGTTATGCTATAAAAACAATTTTGCAGAGTCAGTGAAATATAATAAAAAATGACACTTGAATGTGACAAACTAAGCTTTAATGAAATATATCCAAAATAAACGGTAGTACATAAAGACACAGGTTTAAGTTTATGCTTTGCAGATATCCATGTCTCGGATGTTAGGGAAGGGCAGGAAACACTCAAGCAAACATCAAACCATCTTGGTCAGATGAACGAAACCAAAAACAAACAAAAACAAACCCCATGGATTTTGACAATTATACTTTCATCGTATTTCTCTGATTATATGCTACTGTATTCCCTTTCTGCTTATTTAACTCAGCATGTCCTGCCTTGAAAAATGCATTACAGTGTCTGTAAAAATGGTAATAACTTCCCACAGGACAGTTAACATTTTCACCTTTTCAGGACTGCATTTTAAATTAACATTTCCCAGGGGCTGTATGTACTGAGATAACTGTCCAGATGCATAACTGCAGACAATGTCTGTAGTGTGCAGCTTCAATTGATGTGTGCTCAGTCAAGTTTTAGATCAGTTCTGTTTTATTAGAGGAAATGGGACCAGTTTTGCCAACTGAAAATAGATGCAGTGGTGAGCTGGTGACACCCATGTTGATTTACAGCACATATCTTACATAAAAAGGTTCTGTGCCATGGTACCCACTCCATTCACCTTTTGCAAGCTGGGAATTTATTTTAGGAGAAGCCACTGGTGGGGAAACAACAAATTAATGGATCATCTGAGAATCACAAAATGAAGAGAACAAAATAGAATTGTGTTCTCTTCCACATTTTGTTCTTAATCTATATGCACAAAGTTAAAATATAATGTAATTCTTAATTCTTCAGTAATTTGGGTTCCAAACTTTCATCATTATTATTTCGTTATTATTTTTCTGTAACTAAAAAAGAAAATAAAATAATGTTAAAAAAAATCTGATCATGCTTATGGTTATTTATTTATTTTTTTATTTCCCAGGATCACTGAATATTCTTAGTTGGAAGGGACCCACAAGGATCATTGAGTCAAACTCCTAAGTGAATGGCTTCTACAGAGATCAAACCAACAAACCTTGGCATCATTATCACTGTGCTCTAAATTTCTCCTTTAAGACATACTTAATATATATATATATTTAGAAATAACGTGACCAGCAGCAAGAGTGTGGTCAGCAGGACTTGGGAAGTGATTCACCCTCTGTACTCAGTAGAGGTGAGACCACACCTTGAATACTGTCTCCAGTTCTGGGCCCCTCAATTCAGGAAGGACACTGAGATGCTGACGAGAGTCCAGAGAAGGACAATGAAGATGGTGAAGGGTCTGGAGCACAAGACTTATCAGGAGCTGGGATTGTTGAACCTGGAGAAAAGGAGGCTCAAGGGAGACCTTATGACTCTCTACAACTCCCTGAAAGGAGACTGTGGCCAGATGGGGGTTGGCCTCTTTTCCCAGGCAACCAGCAACAGGGCAAGAGGGAACAGTCTTAAATTGCACCAGGAGAGGTTTAGGTTGGACATGAGGAAGAAACTCTTCAAAATTCTTCACAGGATGATTAAAAATTGGAATGGACTGCTCAGGGAGATGGTGGAGTCACAATCCCTAAAGGTGTTTAAGAAAAGACTAGACATGGTCCAGTTGACATGGTGATGTTTAGTTGCAGGTTGGATTCAGTGATCTCAGAGGTCTTCTCACTTGATTCTGTGATTCTGTGTGAAGTTAGCTTAATTAATAACTTAATTCCTACTGTCAAAAAGGAACCTTTCAATTCCACTGCTCTACACTATCCAGAAGCTATTGTTACAGCAATAAAATTATGAAAAACAATACTCAGGAGGAAGGTGATGAAGGTAAGATCCTTGGCTGACAAAAACAACACGTACTTTCAAGGTATATGAAGATGAAAGCAATAAAACATTCAGAGAAATGTGTTCTCTTGGACCTGAATATTTGTGTGGTATTTAATTTCCAGAGTAATTTGGTTTGGAACCATTTATAATCTATAATCTATTTCTCTTCACAATACTGTGTTACTAAAGAGATTATTACAAAATGGTATTAAAAATAAAGGAGTGCTATAATTTTTAAAAAATATTTATATCAGAACCTAGATTCCAGCCTAGTTTTTCGTATGGCTTCAGATTTAGGAAGGTTTTAACACAGAGGCACAATATCTTCTGCTGGTTTCTTGGAGAGGGATTGCTGTACCTAGGCTGTAAAGATTATTCAGCTTTGTAAGTTTTTCTAAATCTGACATTGTTTCATCTCTAGTAAAAACACATACACAGCATAAACTATCTTCTGGATTAGCTGAAATATTGGTGATTTGGAGCTGTGAATAATAATTAAGCTACCAGATGGAAGGAATAGTAAAATATTGTTTTCCTGTGATAGCCTACATTAGAGCATAATTTGAGATTGAAAGTTTGATTGAAAGCTTAGTAAGAGCTGTGGTCATTAGAAGTTACCGCAGAGCAAAACTGTTGGCATTTCTGTACCGTACAATAAATCAGTATTTCTTTTATTTTTCATAGAGGATCATATAAAGGGAAATTTTTGGTAGCAATCAAAATCACCAAATCCCAAACCTCTCCCAAAACCCAAAAACCCCTAAAGTAACAGATCAAAGGGCTCCTTTGAGGAATTCCAATAGTATCAAAAGGACTGATGAGAAGAGGGTGACTTTTTCCTCATCAAGGGGAAACCAAAATTTTAGGCAGGGATTTGCTACTTGGCACTGAATTTTGGTCTGTTTCATGGATCTTGGACAGGTCTTTTTAATTCTTCCTGCTTTAGTTCCTGCCAGATGCTCCCCCCTTTACCTCTAGTTACCTCCCCTCTAACCTTTAGCTAGTTTCTTTAATTAAACTATAAAATCCATGAGACAGGAAGACTTAATTTTTCGAATATAATACATAAATGTAGCTCCTGTACCACATTGCATAGAGTTCTTCAGAGCACTGTCAATTATTTATGGAGCTTACATGCTATCTAGAAGGAGAGCTAGTGTTCATGTAGCCTGACAAGTCTACATATTTCTCTTAAGAATGCATACCTCAAACAGTTTAGCATTCCATGCTCTGCTGTGTCCTACTTCATTAGTCCTAGAGGAATGTTGGCAGAATAAACAGGAAAAACTCCGGGAACTTGCAGTGTTGCAGAGCCACTTCTTCTGCACATCATGCAGGCTTTGTTCAGATATCTGCAGTATAGCTTCATGGATTTGGATAAGCCAACATGTTTTTTTTTCCTAGGTGGAGAACTGAAATTAAGTAAGTGATTTATTTTGGTTACCTTTTGAATTCATGCTTATTTGTTTCTCTCTTAAGTAGCTGAACAGAAAAATATAATTCAAAAGCAGTGGAATTCTGTCTGCCATTTAGTTCTTGGTATGGAGCCCTCCTACTCAACAGCAGAATTTTCTGCATACTGGACTGTTCCACTCACAGACTCCCTAAAAACATTTCTTACCTGCTTTTTGCAAGAAAGAAGTACACAAAGATCTTCACAACAGATTTTTTTAAAAAAAATCTTAAATACTGTTATATAAATCTAACATTTGTGATATAAAATTAGCTTTTTTTCTCCTACATGGCATTCTCTCAAATATGCCTGCAATTTCTATCCATTTAAAATTGTTAATTATTATTAGTTAATATACTGATGTTGTTGGTATATTGATGGGAGATGAACATTTCAGTTTAACATAAAACAATTGATAGGTCCATAATATTGTTCAGGTTTCCATCTTGACTCCTTAAAGTCAGAGAAATAATTCTCTGGACTATATATTCATATATATATATATGCACATATAAATATATCATATATAAATATAAACATATATATACTACATATATACACACATATACATACAATATAAAATGTGCATATGCATACATACACACACACATATATATATATTTGCAAACTTATATAGGTTTCACAGCTACAATCTCTGGAGCTCAGACTTTGAAGACAGGTCAACCACTGTCGGTTGTAAATAAGGCACCAGGAACCTGCATTAGTCAATGCAGAAAACAAAGAAATCAACAACAGGGAATGAGCCAGACTATTTTCTTTAGAAAAATCTTGAAAAAACATATAGGTATGTGCTTGCAGTGGCTTTTGCTAGCATGCTATAAAAGCATACCTGAAGAGCATTTACACATTGTGTTTATTGATTTCTTCTGAAAAACTGGAAAGATATTGTTAGATGTCATTTTGGAGTGTTTTGGAAAAACAAAGCAAAATAAGAGAAAGGATTAGTAAGCAGAGATTTTTTTTTTTTTTTTAATATGTATTTAAGGTAAAGGAGCTTGTCCAACAAGCTATTCCTTCAGAAGCACTCCAACAATATTATTGAAGAGGAGAACACAGCAGCATGCTGCAATGGAAGAGAGGAAATCAGCCCACACCGTGTGTATGTGCATACAGTCATGGACATGTCTGATCTGCTTCTGCCTGAAGGGAGACTCCCAGTCTGTACTTCTAAGCTGTTTGCCTGGAGCTGATAGAGCTGCTAGCAGATCAATTAGTGTTTCACATGTTTTTGGAGTGGCATGTGGGACTAAGTCAGGAGACTCTAACGCATCTATAGTGGTACTGGAAGCCACTTAGGCTTAGCAGATTGCAAATCAAGGTATCTGTATGTGTTTCCATGCAGGGATGGGATTCATGTGACTGGTGGAATTTTAAACATTTCTCTGAGCTTTAGCCACCACCAGAGGAGGGTACAGGTCTCTCACAGGTTCTGAGTTGCACCTTTCAGGGTCAACCCTTGAATTCCCAAGGGTCTTTCAGATGAAGAGATTTTTTTCTCTTTAGGCAGCTAACTGGCAATCAGAAAGCCTTCATGTGGTCTAGGTCCTGCAGCATTCAATGGAGATGTTGTTGATACAGCAAACGGATTATTTTATTGTAGACTGTCTACTTTAGGGTGAGTTGAAACATGTTACAGACTATGAATTCACCAAGCAGGTCTTCAGTGACTTTACCAAGAGCTCAGACCTGTGGAGGCACTTAGGAATTTAACATGAAGTCTAAAAGTTTTTATCAACTTCATATGCACTTACAAAATGGTGACATGGTTGATAAGTAGCAACGACAATTAAAAAAAAAAAAAAAGCAAAGATCACAGAAAATATTCCGAGACATCAAAATATTTGGACATCACGTGCCTAAACTTAAAGGTACAGCAGTGTTAAAAACAAGAAAAGAATTATTATTTTTACAGAAAACAACAATACAAAAAGTTTTGTGACAATAACTTCAAAACAATTGTGCTAGTATTTTTGTTTGATAAATTTCACTAATCTACAAGAGAACAAGAGAGATTAGAAGGGCATTATCCTTATTTTCTATCCTGAATGCTATCAAAATTGTAGATAAGATTTTGATATTTAAACCAAAATTTCCTTCTTATTTTGAACTAGCCTGTACAACATAGAAAATAATCTGTTCTCACTAAATCAATAACTAACTAACTAAAATGCAGATTCTGCATAGATGTATCATTTTTAGGAGAACACATGCATATTAGCCCGTTTATGGTCTTCAGTTCTGTTGCATGCCTTGAAAAGTTTATCCTTTTCTATAGAAAATTTATCCTTTTCTATAGAAACAGAATACTACTACAAAATAGAAAAACATTTCACAATTGTCTTTTCACAGAAATATTTTAGCACCAAGAGTTTGGTTTTTTGTTTGTTTGGTTGTTTGGTTGGTTTTGGTTTTTTTTGTTTTGTTGTTTTTGTTTTTTTTTTTCTTAAATGGTTGGAGACGACATTATCAAATATTTTTTGGCATTTGCCTTATTACCCTATATTTGACTATGGCACAAGATCAACAATGTTTGGTGTCTCTAGGTGTTTCCTTCTAAACAGTACTAGTAAGTATTAGATAAAGAAAACATCCAACAACTAACACAGACAATGCTTATAAAGAATGGATTTTGCCCTGGTGTCTCTTCAAGGTATGCAAAGAGTTCTGGCTTAAATCATGATACTTGTTTTTAGTTTCCCAGTACACCTGAGAAAATTTCCTACTTACATATATTAGCAGCATGGGACCTGATGTGGTGGCTACATCTCAGTTTGTATTTTCAGCAAAAAAAGGCTCATCTGCTTGTCAGAACTCTACAAAGTATTCAGTCCAATAGACATGACAGTGTCAAAACTGTAATTAACTTTTAAGACCTATATCTCATACATAGCTTGTATATATCAGATAAATTTCCAGGAAAATCTATCATTCTTCATTCTTTGGAGAATGTGGAATTTCTTGCAGAGTTTTTTGGGTAGACGAAAAGAAGATACATTTCAATCATGTAGCCCAGTAAGGCATATGTACATTGATACTTCACTACATGCCACCAACTGTAAATTTTTAGCTAGAAGAAATTAATTAGCAGCTTTATAAAACAATATTTAAAAAAAAACAAGTAATAAAATTTTAAAACCTAGTGGTACTGGTGATAAAATCATGCTCTTTGTTTTGTATATTTCATTCATAATTAGGCAAATTTAGTTGGAAAAAATTAAATTGCAGAACACAGTCCTTCATGTAATAAACAATACAATCAGTACAATTTTCAATTCCTACTGCTGCCATGGAAATATTATAGTGATGTGTCTATGGTCACAGCTAAGTTCCATCCAGACTGAAGAATACCCTAATTACCTGGTAATTATGTAATTCTTTATTTTTTTGAAATAGCATATAAGTTATCATGTGATCATTTAAAGGTAGTTGTTTTCCTCAGTTCTTATAATTTTATTAAGTCTCCACAGCTTGCACTTTACATTCAGACTACTTATACCTTTGATATACAATTTAGCATTAGGTGGTTGGAGTGCTATCTTTGAATTCATCAGATGGATTGCTTGAATTTACTTTGGGTAGAATAGAACCTATTGAGGAAAATTATTTGCAGTGAGTCGATGAGTTGTTAATAGTAATGTTTGGAATAAATACATTTTATCAGCATTTAGAAAGGCACCCTACTAGGTGGCAAGTAGAAGAGTACATTTCATGGTGCAATCTAAGTTCCTTGTCCTAAAAATAACTTTTTTCTCTTTCAAATTCAAGACTTTTTAAAATCTTTAAGGGACAGGGTTACATTTGTTTTGCCTCTAAGTACAGTTGTAATACTTTAAAGGGATCACATTTTATAAACAAAATGTTATTTATTTATCTTAGAGAAATAGCAGTTCACTTCTAAAAACATATATTTGGCAAGGTATATTTTGGAACCTAGAGATTTTGATGGTTTGGGAAATATGATTTTATATATGTGTAGGTGTTTAGAAAGAAAGAGAAAAATTATGATATTGTAAGGTGCTACAAACTGTAGACATTTATGAATGGTCTCAGGTGGCACTCAAACTGCAGCATCATGAAGGAGATGCTTGTTTGTCTCTTAGGCGATGAAAAGCTTGACAAAGATGTGACCTTGGAAACATCAATGGAAAGAAAGCTCAGAAGACTGAAGACCTGAGATAGGAGGCTCAAATACCATACTGCACTACTTACATTGTGATATTTTAAGATATCTTGATACTGAAGGTCTTAGTAAAAGCTGACTGAGGCGATAGAGACAGGGCAGCATCAACTGAGGGATTAACTACAAGTGATTTGGACTTTGTATTTTTTTTAATGAAGAATCCAATTACTTTTGGATGATACATGATATAGTATGGTTAAACTTTTTGTTCTACACCCTAGAATCAGCACAAATAAACTAATTCAAATACATAAATATCATGAAAAAATATGATAAAAATTAATACAGAAGCAAAGACTGTTTCAATTAATTTTTTTAACACTTGATAGTATAATCTTATAAAATGAAGATTTTTAAATGGAAAATACCAATACAAATTATACTGAAATACTGTAAAACTCATGTTCTATATTTTTAATTTCAAAAATGCCAAATTATTCTATAAGATGCAATCACCATAGATGTTATATTCACAGAGGTCTTCAATAAATTACAGTTCTTATATAAATTTTATATATTTAAATAGTAACAAGACAAAAAACTAAAATGGAACTTTCAGCCTCAGTTCAGCAGTGAGTATGTGAATCCTTAATCTTATAATGATACTATGTTTTACTTTATGTTAGTTTATTTCATTGGATTCCAAACATTTTTTCATATTCTCTCCAAATTTTCATTGTATAATGCCTATTATTGGATATGATCTTCTCAGAGAATGTGACAAAGTCATATAGCCTCTAGAAGAAGAAGCAGCTATCTGCCTATAACTTATTACTTTTGTGAGAACCTTTATTGATTGCTGTTTGTTCTTGGTCTATGTTTCCATTACTGTACTGGATTTCTAGAATTACTCGCAAGACTAGGATACTCCCCAGGCACATGGGTCATTACAATATTTAGAAGAAAAATGGACAGCTCATATTTTTCAAAGAACATGATTAGCATGTAAATGAAGCTATCACAATGAGTGTGTACAAATGAACATTAGCAAATATATATAATGTTGTTACAAGGGTTAGGGCAGATGCACAATGACAATGACAGTAAATATTGATACATTAAAGATTAGCAACTGAACTGTGCATAAAAATGATGCAGATGAACTACTAATGCTTTGAAGTCTTACACAAAATTGTCTTAAGTATTTTTGCTTAAAAAACAAGAACTCCTACTTACAATTCTCTATTGTATCTCATGCAAGGGTGTGCATGCCATGGCTGTATTGATGTAAGTGATAGAGTGAATGATCCATTAATTTAGAACTAAATTATTGTTGCTACAAACTGAAAGGTACGGTTATGTGAAAGAAAGCTGAGAAATACGGATTTATACACAATTGATTTCATTTGTATATATGTAAACTTCCCTAAAGATGATGCCAAGTCACCTTTGTATTTGACAGATGCCTCAGAAGTTCCTAGAAATGAATGGAAAGTAGTACCTCTAAAAAGATAAAGAAAATATAAAGCAGTGACTTTACTTTCCATCCTTTATAAGAGCAAATAATCTCTTGAGATTATGGGGAAAAACAACAGCTATTGCCTGTGGTAACATAGTAAAATATCAAGTAGGTTTATAGCAAGTCTTGATTCCTTCTGTCCACTTTTTGGAGGAAATATGCTATAGCCTGTATTGAATATATGCATTATGATGGAATGATGAATGATCTTTAACTATAAGATTTTAGGGAAAATATGATTTATTGTGAAAATATATGCTTTATCTAAATTACAATAAAACTATGTTGCTGGAGCCCAAAATAAAAATAATACAGCCCCACCCCTCTGCCCCCCCAACCTATTTTGATAGACTTAAGGACAAGATAAAACCTAACAAGTATAAAAGAATGAAAAGAACTAAATGATACATGATGAACAAGTGAATTCAACACCCTCTGCCTTCAAAGAAAATGCATTAAAGGTGAATAAAACTCTGAGAGGCAACAGCAAAAAATATTGAAGGAATTGAAAGCATTGAAAGCTAACATGACTTGCAAAAGTCATAACCAGACCAAGATCAGCTACAGACAGGTATTTGAACAAATGCAGTAAAAAAAATATAGGGAATGGCAGAACAAAAAGCAGTGCCTTTTTTCAACCAGAGGAGAGGGAGGAACTGTGGTGGATAAGCATTGCTATCACAGAATCATATGGGCAGGTGGGAAGGGGACCTCAAAGATAAAGTGGTCCAACTTTTCTTGGCAAAGTCACAGTGAAAGCATGGTAAAGGCACAGTCTAGACAAGATAGCCCAGCATCCTGTCCAGCTGAATCTTAAAAGCATCCAACATTGGCAAATCCACCTCTTCCCTCTGGAAATTATTACAATGACTGTCCTTATTGTGGAAAATTTTCCACTTATGTCCATATGAAATCTCCTCAAGGGTGACTTGCACCCATTACTGCTTGTCTTTTCCATAGGACTCTTTGTAAAAAGGGAGTCTCTATCTTCTTTGTAGACACCCTTTAAATACTAGGACATGGTAACAAGGTCTCCCCTAAGCCTTCTTTTCTCAAACTCAGTTCTCCTAGGCTCTCTTCATATGACAGTCTTCTCAATCCTCTGATAATCTTTCTGGCCCTCTAAGCATGTCCACAGATTTTTAGTATAGTGGGGTCCAAAACAGAACACTGCATGCCAAGTGTGGCCTGACAAGCCCTAAGTAGAGGGAATTGATGAGACACAGCATCCTGAGTGGGCTGGCAGTACAGTGTGGGAGCAGTTAATCTCTCTATTTTTGTTTTGTTTCCATTCTTTTGTGTGTGTTTATCTTTTCTACAGCTATCTGTTCTTTGTTTTCTTTATGTTTATTTTAGCTTTGTTTTGTTTTTACTGAATCAATACACAGTTTTTGCTTTTTCATATGCTTTGAAATATGTCCACCCTGTTTCTCGAGGCTGAAATCTGTTAGTGACCAGCTATTGATCGTTTGGGATTCGTGCTTATAACCTTGAGGGCTACTATGTCTCAGTACTTTCAAGGCCTCTGATATCAACCTATGTTTATTCTCCTAGAGGCTCCTGCTGCAGTATTCAGTGGATAAAAATGATGAAGGAACATTGATGGAATATGGAACATTGATGTAAAAATTTGAACTCGGAAGGAGAAATACTGGCTAGACTAGCTCTACAGAATAGTGACCCAGTCTGTGGCATATTATTAACAATCAGAAAAGCTGTGAGGAAAGAAAACTTTCAGTAATTTCATGAAGATTCATGTCATAAGGGACATTAAATACAAAAAACTTTCTAAAGGTATTTCATCATAAAGTATTTTACTTTAAAACAAACAGTTGGAAAATATAAAGGGAGGAGGTAGGCTCAAACAATGTACAAGAGCTGAATCAAGTCATAATTAGCAAAAAGCTAACCTGAAAAATTACCATCATGCATTCAGCACATGTGTATGACCAAAGCAGTAAAAAGTAAGAAAAAAAATTAAATACAAAAGCATGTCAAAAATAACGTGCTTGTAAAGCTGAAGAAAACAAAATAAGCAGTCAGAAGAATGAAACTCTAATGAAATAACATTTATTACAACTATACACAAATTTTATTCAAAAATGTAGTTCTTATTAAAAAAAAAGTATCTTTTACAAATTATGCCAAAAAGCTGTCATGGCTAAATACAAGTTGAGAAAGAACATTAAAAAGGATGAAGCCTTATTTAAGAAAAATAAACTGTATACAAATATTGAAATTGTAACCTAACTAAAATATGTTGCACTAAAACAGGGGAAACAAGACTTAGAGAAACATTTTGTCCTAGGAAAATATTTAACCCCCATAATAAGATATTCAAAAAAATTCCAATGCCAATAGCAAGAAGACTTCCAAGATTCTGTATGGTCAAATATTAATATAAGGAATGTCTGAGTAAGATAAAACTGTAGAACAAAACCAAAATGAATTAACTACCTCACTGTGCAAAAGTTTCGGAGTGTCACACAGGAAAGTTTTTTGTAACAAGTTTTTTGCTGGGGAACCATTTCAGATGGAATGTTAATAAAAGAGTTTTCAGATAAATTAATAAAATGAATACCAGCAAATTTCCAGAAACAGATGGTATTCACATGGATTTCTAAGGAAAATGAAATATGAAAGTGCTGAGCTGTTAACTGTAGTGTGTAATTTATCACTTAAAATGTCCTTTGTACCAGAGGAGTTGAAAATGGCAAATGTGATACAAATTTTTTAAAAGGTCTTTGAAGAACTATGAAATGGAAAGCCTATATCTGCACTCAGCAAACTGTTGAACCTATAATAAAGAATAAATGAGTAAATAAGATGTAGCAGAACATCAACACAGGTTGTGTTGTGATGCTGCACAAATGTAGTGCAACTTTCTATAAAGAAGGTGATAGATGGAGATAATGATTGGTATATGTACTTGGTTTTCGAAAATAATTTTTAGAAAGTACCTCTGTAAAAGAGGATTCCATGGTACAAAGGATAGAATCTTCCTGTAGTCATCAATAAGTGGTTAAAGAAGAAAAAATGTTGGAAAAGGTGGTTACTTTTACCATGATGGAAAGATCCATGGAAATCAATACTATTGACCATGTTCCTGAGTGATCTGGGAAAAAGTGTGATGGTTACCCATTTAATTGACATAGTGTTTTTCAGGGAAGTAGGAACTAAAATTCAGTGTGAAAGCTTATGAAAGATATGGTAGTAATGATTGACTGAAGAAGGAGGTGCCTAAGGCAATTAAAAGCAAAGTAATATGAAATCAGAGGACCTATATTATCTATTGGTATCAGGAAAGATGTGAGCAGTTGTGCTTAAATTTGCAAGATAACAGATATGCAAAAATCAATAGAAAGGGAAGAAAGAAAAGCCATTATCATATGTCTCATTGTAAAAATCCATACATCACATTCCTTTTCCAGTT
This sequence comes from Campylorhamphus procurvoides, assembly GCA_013396655.1. Taxonomy (NCBI): domain Eukaryota; kingdom Metazoa; phylum Chordata; class Aves; order Passeriformes; family Dendrocolaptidae; genus Campylorhamphus; species Campylorhamphus procurvoides. The sequence goes on along the minus strand of WBMV01003156.1, from coordinate 467,663 downwards.
CTGCTCCAGGTATTTATCATTCTTCTATATCAGAAAGGATATAGTACCGATGGACACAGCACAGAGAAGAGAAACAAGTATGAAACTGGTTTGAAATTAGAAGAGACCAAAAAGAAAACAGCTCTCCAGGTTACAAAATAAATGATTATCATGGGATAGAGCTGCATATAGAATCATGAAAACCAGGGAAAAGGTGGTCAGGGTGTAACACGCAGCAGAGCATAGGAAGAACAGTGACATTTCCATATTGTTTTTCTAAACTATTACTTTAAATTAATTTTCTGTCCAATGTAATTTTATGCTGTGATATAGAGATCTGACAAGATGAAAGCACTCTCTGATTTCAGACTGCTTTACAATTTTTAAAAGATCTCCTGATGTTAATTCTCTGTCTTTCTGAGGTTTCCCAGTTTAGTAGTGTGACCTGAAGAGCCGTGTCTTTTGGTACCAAGATCTGAGTATACTGTGTGCACATACACACCATCTTCCCCTAAGGCAATCACTATACTACCCTCAGTGAAGTGACATTACTGTTGTTTGTTGTTTTTTTAACAAAGGCTACTAATTTCAGATAAGATTTTTTCTTTTTTAATGTGGAGAATAATTAAGGAACATGAAATGAAAAGAATAATAGATCTTTAAATGCAAACCCCATGTGAACTTTTTATCCAGATAACAGATTGAATTATTAACCAAAAGTGATGTCAGATAACAGGAATTAGATTATTTGCTTAGCTTTAACACATACAGATTAAGAAAATATAAACCTGTCAAAGAAGTTAATAAGACCTCAGATTTTTTTTTCCAATTTGCAAAAGGGATGTGGAGGATGTGTGGAAAAGGGGTGTGGGATTGACAGCTGGCTCAGAAGAGGGCATCATTCCACTGTATTCAGTGTTGGTGTGGCCTCACCTTGAGTACTGAGTGCCATTCTGGGCCCCACCAGTCAAGAGTCCTCAAATTAAACCAGAGAGGGCAACAAACCTGGTGAAAGACCTAGAAGGCATGTCTTATGAGAAGTGGCCAACGACTTTGGGATTGCCTTGTTTGGAGAAAAGGAGGCTGAGAGTTGACCTCATTGCTCTCTACAGCTTCCTGAGGAGGGGAAGTGGAGAGTGAGATGCTGATCTGTCCTCCCTGGCTTCCGGTGACAGGATACATGGGAACAGTTCAAAGCTGCATCATCAGAGGAGGTTTAATCTTGATATTGGGAAGCATTTTTTTACCAATGCAAGGGTGGTCAAAGAGTGGAACAGACTCCCTGGAGGGGTGGTTGATGCCCCAAAGTTGTCAGTGATTAAGAGACATTTGGACAGTGCCTTTATCAACACATGTTAAGTTTTGGTCAGCCCTGAGGTGGTTAGGCAGTTGGAACCATTCTATTCTATTCTAATTGTAGGTGTTTTAAAAGTTTCTAAGTAACAACAATGGAAAAAAAGCTTTCTAAATTTTGGGCATGTTATGAAATCTTAATGTTTGGCTATGGTGTTCAAGGCATTGCAAATGAGAGAAAAACATGGAAAATATGTAGGAAATGCTGATTTAGTTAGAGGACTAAAATGAAATTTCTGATGCTCCTCATTCACTGTCTTTATTTTATGTCTGAAAAAACCTTTCTAATTCTTCCATTTGAAATAAATGCTGAATGTAAGAAAAAGTATTTCTAGTGTTCTGTCTTCTACAACTGAAGTAACATCTCTTCACCTACCTAGTGTTTAAGCTAAAGATCATAGCATGTTTTGGATGTAACATTCTTGGCAGTACAAATAACCGAAGGATGTACTACTTAATTCTAGAACCAGCAGCTAAGATGAAAATAACCAGTATATGAAAAAAACACCCAAACGCTATTAAACGGACAAGTGTAATTGGAAAAGATGAGAATCCAAATATTTCCACATACAGGTAATCTAGGAGAAAAAAAAGGTTATTTTAAATGTCCAAAGGATGGGAAAAAAACCCTTAACCCAAGACTAGAATATGAGAAGGGGTAAAAGTCCACTTTGGCTCTACAAATTTGGTATTAGCTTCCAATTCAAATCTGTGAGCTTGATGGAAGAGGCCTAGTAAAAATTAACCCCCTTTAGAAGCAGCTGTTCATAACTTATATAACTGTGGTCAATAGTGAGAGCCTAATAAGAGATTAAAAAAAACAAAACAAAAAACCAAAAAAAGCGCCCCACAAAAAAACCTAAACCAACCAACCAACCAACCAATCAAAACACAAAACAAACCAAACAAAAATAAACACCCCCCTCAAAGAAGAAAAAGAGATACCTCACTTCAGATCAAAAAAAAAGGAGGAGTCCTTTCTCCAGAATACAACTAATAAAAATGATGAATAACAGGTTGACTAGTTTGCGCATTCAATGTAGATCAATTAAGAATTATTCTGAGGTAATAAAACAGTGAATTAGCTCAAATATAACTCACCTTCTGACATTCTCTTTTAACATATATGCAACATTCTCCATTATTTTGCCAAGTTACATCTTAAAAAGTATGTAATGTTTTGTTCTCACCATTGTAAGTAGAAGACTATTTCTATACTTGAGTGATTAAAATGCCTTTATCTGATGCTGAAATAGTTTTACATCTTCTTTGTTAATGGAGGTAAAATACAGCATCATCTCGCTTCTAGACATGTTTGACTAGTCTTGACTGAGGCATTACCAATGAAAAATGTAATTAACAGGAAAAAATGTAATTAAGATCCTCTACCTTTTTTGGAAACAGGTGTGTTTTCATGAACACCAAAAGTGTAGCCATACTATTTAAATAAATAATAAAGATTTAAAAAATTTATTAATTGATAAAATTAGTAGTGATGTATGGAATTAATAATATTTATGAGACATGCGTGAAGCAAAACAGTATGAAAATGTTTCATGCTGCATGTATTCTTCTCAGGAGTGAAAGAACAAGCACATGTTAAATGCAGCAAAAGGCAGACAGTGCTTGCACCAATCAAACAGAACAACTGTGTGCATGTCAACTATTAAGGAAAAAGTTTGTTGCACTTCATTAAGTGACGAGTTGTAAAAAAAAATGTCCAAATGAGCTTCAAAAAAAACATTTCCAAAGCTTGGGGAAAATAACCTGGTTATGTCTGCTAATATCTCATATTCTGTCCAATCTTGCTAGCTCTTTTTTTCCTGTGATTGCTTAAAATCAAGTAAGATTGCTTCTAAATATTTTTCCTGGTTAACTAATCATCTAAAATTATACACTGGGGAGTAAATGGACCTCACACTTCATTTCACACATAACTTAGCTAGTGGACAGGACAAAATGTAACGACTAAAGAAAACTATACTCACAAATCTCATAGGAACCTTTAGGACTTTAGGGACTTGGTTTGCCTATCACACTATGTACATATCAATTAACACCTGTAGAATTATCCCTGACTTGCCAAAAGAACACAGAAATAAGTCTTTCTAGCTTGTCAAAATTTGTAGTGTTCTCTTCAAAATTAGAACTAATTTAAAATTAAACTTTGAATTTTTTATTTCAAAATAAATTCAGGGTCAGTTGGCTATGTTTTTGAGATTTTTTTGTTTGCTTTGGTTTGGTTTGGGGTTTTTTCAGTCCAGTTAGAGTTTTGATAGTTACTTCAGGGCAATAGAATAAAAGTATGCGGCTGAACACATGGCAGTGAAAAGTTTTTTTCTTTTACTTTCCTAACAGAATTTGTTAACCTGTTTCCACTCAGCATTTCAGTATCTTGTTTTCTCCCCTAAACTGACTATAAAACATTTCTGCTAAATTACACTAATTTTGTCTATACAATAAGCAACAGCACAAGAAAAATGAAAATATATTTTGAAAGTCTTGTCTCACTTGAAAAATTTACCTTCTATGTTGACAACTGGACGTCTCAATGAAAGTTCATTTTCTATGAATTTGGGAGATAGTTTAAAGTTTAATAGATTTGTATTTTAATATGCCACAGGGAATAAAGTTGGTATTATGCCTATTACTCAGAACATCCTGAATATTTTTGATGGTCTTGGGTCTTACAAGAGAAACTTTTGTATAGATTTCAACTTAGTAAAAAATCTCAAACCTTAATTCTTGACTTTTTGGATGTCCAAGAATGTTAGTGTATAACAGGACATTTGTATAATTTTCAAATATTTGCGTTTTTTAAAAGTGTGAATTGAATGAATCAGAAAAATTATGTAAGAGCTACAGAAGCAAGTACTAGTCTAGATATTCAAATAGGTGAACAATTTTTCAATACTTTACCAGGGCAAATCTCAAACTAACTTCCTCTATGGGTTGGAAGAAAATCGAGGGAGACGTTTTGTTACAATATATAAACACTATTTGAGAGAAAGACCAAGGAGTTCTCTTTGATATCCTTGTTACTTTTGAACTCATACTATATCTATTTTTATAGGTAACTATTGGCACAAGATACTCACGTGCACATGCATGGCTATGTTTTGCAGCTCTGATATTTACAGTCCATTCACAGTATGTCCAGAGAGAGCCGTTTATGTAAGCCCTGCTTTGGCTGGTGATTATCTTGACCAGTTCAGAGTCATTTAGACAAAATCAAGCTGTATCATAGTACCTACTTATTGAGTTCACATCTAGTCTTGAAAGTAGAATAATGTGGACAGTCAGTGTAAAACTTCTTGAAATATCATGAAGAAATGAAAATAGACTGTATCTTTTAGGAAAAGAAAACAGAATTCATCTGGAGGTCCAGTACTGGATATTAGCCCCAACTTCAATCTGTTCACTGCACTTCCAGATCTGTTCACATTTTAAGAATCATTTGGTGGGGTTTTTTTTGTTACTTAAAGTTTTTTCTTAGTGAAGTAATCCCTAAACCTGACATAAACACTGAGTAAAAATATAGAAGCATCTGCGCCTTCAAAATGTATCCTGCATGAAATCTCAAAAAACAGTCCTTACTAAATCATGCAAATGCTACATTTTTTACAATCAAATGATCCAATACTTTTTATTATCAAAAGATCCAACCTTTTCATGCAACTGACAGAAAAAAAAAAGTTATTTAATCTTCCCACTCCTCTTAGAACTGTAGAAACAAAGCAACTCTCACAGAATAATCAAAAACAACCTCTGTCTGACTCATTTGCCAGCAGCAGAATTATTAAACCATGCAAACAATGGCCTCGACTTACTTGTCTGCATTGCAGCTAAAGGCAGGATTTGGAAAGGTTACACACAGAGTCATAGGGTAGTGTAAGCATTAAAATTGTCTTTCTTATCATATTGAATAATGTAGAAGGATGTAATGAGGCTTTCATTTCCAACACAAAAACAAAGGCAACAGGATCACCAACAGAAGTCGATTTTACTCAGATCACAGAAGTCACTAAGAATTCAATAGTGGTATTTCTTCTTCTTTTTTGTTTTATTTTTTTATTTTTGTTATCATAAGAAAAGGAAATCAGTCAACTTCAATGACCTGTGATCAAGGGCAGTATCTTGTTATTGATGTTCTAAACCTTTAAACTTTCATCCTCTATAAGTTGTTGTATTAGAACTCTCTTTCATTTCACAAATGAACAGCAAGTAACTGCTGTAACCTATAAAAAAACATAAAAAACAAGAATGGGGATGAAAATAAATTCTTTATTTGCATAATATAAGAATCTCAAATGAAGGCAAAGCAAAATAAAGCCCAGGTACTTGTGTCAAGTATTTCTGAGCCACTTTTCTGAGCCATGGAATTTCTTTCTGGGGTCATTTCCTGCCACTTACCAGCTGCAACAATGCATATCAATGAAAATGTTGGCAAAAATTTTATGATATTAGCAAGAAATAATTCAGACAAACTAAGATAGGATAAGGAAACATCTGATGAACCTTATAAACTTTTTGCTTATCTGTAAAGCTTTGTGAATGTTGACAGTCACAAAACAGCTAAGGCCAGAGGAGATATAAAATTCTTCAAAGTAAAAACATGGAAATAACTGAGTGTCTTGTGGTTGAACTTCTTCAGACATGCCACAGTCTTCTTTTGCTCAAGACCCCAGACTCAGAAAGCCTTGCCTCACCATTGGGAAAATAGAAGACAACTACCTTTCACCCATTGTGTCTGGGTTACGTTTCAGTAGTCATATTGTAGCTTTTGCATGAGGCCAGACAGAGGGATAAACAATAGTTTTACTAATAACAGGCACATACCCCTCTGCTACTCTGAACTGAGACTTGTGTGTCTCAGACAACCACATCATGTAGATTAGGCCTTCAGACAGAGTGTCTGGGCATTCACTGGGTATAAGTGTGTTTTTGCTTGGTCTTCCCTTTTTTTTTTCTTTCCGCTTGTCAGTAAGGGATTTCTTTCTCTCTCACTTTAGTCTGGGATGCAGCTGGCAAATAAGAGAAAAAAAGATGATGTTTTCCATCTCTTACTTCTCTAAACAGGTACATTTAGAGGACTAAGTATCACCTTCAGACTGAGAATTCAATCTAATGTTACTATGCATTTATATAGTGCTTAGTCCCAGGACACAGGATCTGAATAGAATCTCTAAAGTACATTTCAAAATGAATAAGAAATCAAGATGCTAATTTTCAGGGGGTTCTGATCTATTAGAAAATCATATTCCTCAATGTTAATTTATTTTGTCAGATGACTTCTATTTCCCATTTCTTCAAAATTATTTCTTGTTTGGTTTTGTTTGCTTGTTTGTATTTCTCCTTAAAACTTAACATTGAAATATAACTCATAATTTATTAAACTGTTTTATTTACATTGCTTTAGTTGTAAAATATTTGGAGATTGAAGGCAACGATAAAATTGTTCTCATTTTGTCTGAGTCATGTCTCAGAATCATAGACTATTCTCCTTTGATCTTCCTTCCCTGAAGGCCTTAACTTTCAGAGTGACAAAAGGAGAGAACTGGGAAAGTCAATCAAAACTTCATAAGTTATTATAAAGCACAATAGTTATTACTTTCTGGTCACCATCTGTAATAATATAGCACTGAGCAATAAAAGACAAAGCATGCAAATTGGGCTGGTTTCACATTACTGACAAGAATATTGTTGATAGACAGGTACCTTTAGGAATTCCTTTCTTTATATAGATTTAACTGATAAATGTTATTTCATTTATATTTAATTCTACTGTTTGCCCTATTATATTTCTTTCATTACAATGAAATATTAAAAGCAAACAAACAAAAATCCCCCCTCAAAACCCAAAGAAAAACTATACCACAAACCCTATGCATATACCCTAAGTATAATTCTAATTTTATAGTCAGATATAACCATATTTTAACTTGTTTCCACATATCCTTTCTGCATCATTCTTACATATACATTATCAACCTCCTATCCAAAATTTGTTCCTGACTATCAGCTTTTGTTTCCTTCTAACCTTCTTCTGAATGAATGTACTAAATCAACAGGAGTATGAAAAATATCGATTCAAAATAAGACCCACATTGTAAAGTTAAATGCAAAGTTAGCAGGTATATTTGGTAGGATCAAGTGAAAATTGTGTCTAATAATGTCAGTTGGAAAATATATATAAAAAACCTTGCAGATACATTTAATTATGTAGTAAAATAATTATAAAAATGCAAAGACATTGAGTTCTACTGAGACAAGTGACTTAAAAGGTATGTAGAAATATGTGAAATTATTATCTTATGAATGATTACATTAAAATTGCACACAGTCCATATGTGCCAGCAGAGATCTGATTCTGTCAAGTGTATAAAATAGGGAGATCTGCAATACACACTGAAACAGTCAGATATATATCATCATTTCAGTGATATTACTTGGTGCCCCTTAACAATGTGTGTCCCAGTAGAGGCTCTCTACTCTGTTGACATTCTGGCCATTCAAGTAAAAGACAATTTGCCAGTTTGCATTTTTGAGCTTACAGTTTAATGATCAATACTTTTCCTAAAGAAAATTTTAAATATAAACATCAATTTAAAGAAATAATAAAATGTTAATTTCTGAAAAAAAAATAAGCCCGAAACATCCTCCCATACAAAACAGCAAAGCACATGTTTCCTTTCACAGTAAGGGGCAAGAACAAGACTATTTTGAACAGACCAGAGACTAGACAAACCTAAAGTAGATTTATTTACATGGGGTGCATAGTTGGGTTATTTCTTTTAAATCTAATAGAATATAAGTTTTTGTTGGACATTTCTCAGTGGGTATAATCCCAGTTGCCATCAAAAGAACAAAATAATTAGAGTAGTACAGATCACCCAAGACTGATTCTCTGAGCCCTCATTATTCAAAATGCGCAGATAAGGAGCTTATTTCTGAGCATTGAGAAAAAAATGACTGGACCCAGGAACAAAGGTAACAGAAGAATGAAGCAGAGGAGGAGGAGGAGAAGGAAAGATCTGGATGGGGTAATTTTTTCCTGTTAGCTGAGTTTATGTGAAGAAGAATCAAAAACTATGCAAAATTTAGACATGCAGTATTTATGCATGTGCATAGGTGTCTATGTACAAAATCTGTGCGTGCATACACATATAACCATATATGTACATACTCATACACATACATTTATGTACATATAAAACCAAGCTAAACCAACCAACCAATGAACCAAACAACAAAAAAACCCAACAGTGAATGGTGCAGAAGGAATTCATGCTTGGAAGAAAATAGTACGTTTTCCTAGCTGAGATTAAACAGGCAATTTGGGTTGGTAACCAGAACCAATAAAAATCCCAACAGGATATTAAAATGTCCTGAATGAGTTGTAGAAACCAAACACAAGGCCATTTTGGGACTGAAGGATGTATCTGGGTTGTCCATGTCAACTGCCTTATCCTCATCTGACTGTTCCATGAAGGATGTGTTTACAACACAATGCTGATGTTGTTCCTGTTTTTCAGCCACCACTGAATTTACAGATATGGCAAAACTGACAGGTGCTGTCTTTTTAAGGAACTTACAGTTACTAGCAGGTCCAACAAATGCATAATTGCTGAAAAAAACTAGAAGGGTAAATTACATATGTGTCAGAATAAATCATTAATTTTCCAGCTTTTTTTACTGCTTTGACACAGCTGATTTTTTTTTAAACGGTGACATATCAAAACGTGAAGAAAAGCCATAAAAGGTTTTTCTTTTTTTTTTTTTTAGTTTAAAAAGATACTCCATAGATAGAAAAATGACAAGCTGTGCAAAAAAAAAAATGCTTTTCTAACAAAATATCAGACTGATTAAAAATACCAGGGGAACAGAACATTGTTTCATAAAGCCCTCTTTTCCATGTGTGTGAGTGTGGGAGAAAATCCTTGTAATTCTTTGCACTGCTCCCACACATACGCCTACACATATCATCACTTGACTTTCAAACTAACAATAGAAGTGTTAGTAGAGCTATCACCATCTGCAGAATGAACTGTGCATTTTTAAGGCTGCAACCATCTCAGACATTAGCAGTAGTAATCATATAGATGGTAAGTAATACCCTCTTTCTACAAGACCTGAGTAAAGGTCAGTTGATTGATATGTTTCTCCATAATAACCTGATTATAAGTCCCTTCACATTAATATATTAATAAGTTTGAAGCTATTTTTCAGTTTCTATGGTTTAATATGAAATAAAGAGCACCAATGTAGTAATGGTGAGAACAATATTCCCACCAGTACAGAGCTTTCTATACTCACACAGGTAAATTATTTTGCCCAGCGTTTTAATGACCTTGGTGAAAACTTCACAATGAACTACTGTTTATTACAAATAAAAATGTATGGGGACTGGAAGTTCAAATCAGTAAAGGATTCCTGTATTTATCATCTATTCTTTTTTTTTCTCTTTTTTCTTTTATTCTAATTAAGAATTCTGACCCAAATTAGAATGTTGTCCCCAAAAATTAATTCTGTTGCCCTCACTCTTTTTTCTAAGTGTCTGTGTCCTCTGATTATTTTGAAGAAAAATGTATGGCTTCACATATTTGAGTTTTCTAACCATGTACAGTTCTTCTTGCAGGAGGACAAAAGCTTTATGGTGCAGATTGAAAGACTACTGGTGTGGTAATAGAGGCTGCTTTTTATCTTGTTGTATTGAAACCATCAAGAAATCTTCAGAAGAAATAAATATTCTCAAAATATTGGAGCCGTGCAGGAAAAGATTGCTCAGAAGTTTGCAAAGATGATTACACAGGGAAAAATAAAATCAAGAAACAGAGGAACAAAGCTAAAAATCAGGTGACAGAGCAACAGAGCCGGAACAGAAACTCAGTTACAGAAGGCTAAAGTTGTCCAATAGAACATAAAGACTGAAGAGCAGGATAACTGAGACCTACAGCAGACAAGATGGACAGACTTGGACCTAGGTCTTCTTTTTCCTCTGTCAACTACTGCGTGTGTCAGTCAAGGTGCATCCTTTATAAAACAGCTGCCTGGTTTCTTTTCAGTGACCTGAAATTTCAGCCTATTTAAAACATTTCTGGAAGAAAAAAAATCTGAGACAGTCTTTGATAACAGTGTAAAGGATAAAATACTAACTAGCATCCTCAGCGTGGATTATTAGTACATCTGGGGAAAATAAGTGTTCCACACACATGTATTTCAGCTTCAAGATTAATCTTCAGAGATGCCACAGTTTGCTCCTAAAAGTTCTGCTTGTCTGTAATATGGAATGTAAGGGTTCTCTTATTCTGGGAATGTGTCCTATTAGGGTCATTTGTTCTTAAGCATTATCCTAATTATTTCCATATAGAAGTGGTGCAAAGATCTCAGTTTGCTTTACCTCTATCTAAACTGGATTCCATCTGAAAATTTTGCAGCAGGAAGCAGCAGGGCATAACTATTTAGGCAGTACACACTAATGTAGGCCTAGATTTCTTGCCTAGAACATAGTATGCCTATCTACCACTGGAACCACAGCACAAAGTGTTCCCACAGACTTCATTTGCGGAATAACACTGCAGGATGATGAATGTGCCTGTCAGGATTACTTGAATTTAACTGAATGAATAAACAGATTGAGCTCCACCAATTTCTAGCCACGGTACCCTTAAAATCCTTGAGGATGTGTGTGTTAGTTATAATTTATCAAATCTGAAGTTCCATCATACTAACTCAAAAGCAAAACCTCCTCTCCTCTCCTCTCCTCTCTTCTTTTTTTCTTTCTGAACAATTTTTGTGTATGATGTACAATCAAGCAATGAAAACTCTTCGTATGTCCTTAGGCATCTTTAGTGAGAACATAAATTTTGTATTACATGTGAAGAGCTTAACAACTACACTGTTTTGAGAGATGTGTGTATGGAAACTTACACTGCCTTGAAAGGTCTTGCTTCCAGCTGGCATTGCTTTGAAAAATTGTGTTTCATTTGGCTGCTACAATGTGCTGTACTTGATAAAGTCGGCATACAATGCTATCAAGGTTATCTTGAGTTCAGCAATCTGCCATTCGTCTTTTGATTGACCTCTCTCTTCACTGTAACACAGTCTTTCCTCTAGACTCATTTTTGTTTAGGTTTCTGGAAGAGGTCAGCCAATTAATGATGTGTTGGATGAGTATTACGACAATATCGTACATTTCATATATATTCCATATTCATATTTCATATGTATGACATAGATAGTCATACAATGTCTTATAGTCATACATTTATATATAGGGTGTAGGTTTTAGAAAATTAAGATGTGAGATCTTTCAGAGTCTTAGCTATAACAGACAAAAAAGCACCACATTTCTCTTCTTTGCTACTCATTCTCACTTCCATTTACACCAATGTTTATCATGAGTGCTATTATACAAATTGAATTATTTTATTTCTTTTCCAATATAGGGATAGTATTATTCACCAAACAAGGCCATTTTGAAAGCTACCTATTTTGTGGGTGAAATTCATAACTTTCAGAAAAAGTAAAAAATACCTTTTAAAGGACCTTAAAATGTCTCTTATGTCCCCGTCTCTTCTATGGAGTCTGAAAAAATATTTTAGTCAAAAATAAGAAAAAGAACAGAAGGCTTATTAATGGAGTGAAAACAGCTATGAGCATTCATCTGGAATTGTGGATTTTTTATGATGCAATACTTCTCAATCTTTAGGTTGATCTGAACTAGTTTTTCAGACTGCTTAAAGAATAAAAAAAAATTGTTCTTGCTGTTCTTCTTTCAGTATCTCAGGAAAGTATTTGAGCTACTATAAAAAAAGAAAATAAACTGTTTCATTTGAAATGCTTTGCTTGTGTTAGTCACGACAGGTCAGTTTCTCTTTATAAATGGGAAGATCTGGAGTTTTGACTAGTGGGAGTTTAGGGTTTATGTGTTCCAGAACCTCAGCTCAGTAGCCAAAGTAAAGTGACATAAATACCTACATAGTTATCAGTTTCTTGGTATTTGTATATGACTGCAAGTTAGGAAGGAAAGCAAAAAATATTATGTTGAGCAAGCCTAAAGGAAAGTATTCTGAGAAGTTATATGGAAAACTTAGCTGGAGATAGATGCTGACATGCCGGGTTTGGGAGGATTCACATTAGAAGGGATTGTGATATTGCACCTTGTCATATCACCAACAATGATTATCCCAATAATATTTTCACTTATAAGTCTGATTGACTTTCTCCACTGGCTGTCTGGGAACAACATTCCACCAGGTAGGTGACCTTGGGCTCAACCTATCCAGAATATAGCTTGCTGCTGTCTCCAAAACTTCAGTCACTTCAGTTACCAGTGAGTTCCATCTGTGAGTTCCCAGTGGCAATTGAATTTCTGACATCCATAACTTCCATAGTGATAAGAGTGAGGTCTGTCTGCTACAGTCCATTTTAAGGGAACTTTTCTATCAGTAGCCTTTTAGAATAGGCCTCCACAAATGCTCCTTTTACCGCCACTGTACGCCTCTTAGTCTCAGTTGCAGTAGTCTTTCCCATTAGAGTTACATATATTTTTACTATGATACAACTGACTTTTGTCAGCTGAATATTGTGTGATAAGTCACCACCTTCTGCTTCTTGCATAAGCTCATAGAAAGGAAATTGGAGCTAAGCAAATAGGGCTGTTATTATGGATAGGAAGACGGTTTTCTCATTAAGGTCAACCTTATAAAACCTAACTTCAATAACCAAGCCATGTATTAGTCTTTTAATTCCAAGCAAGTCAAAGGGTTGTCAAGGAGCACCAGAGCCGGCTCAGGCTGGATATCTCTTCACTGAAAGTGTGGTTAAGCATTGAAGCAGACTCAGGAAAGTCAGAGAGTCACCATCCCTGGAAGAATTCAAAAAACTTTTGGATAGGAAAGTGAGGACATGATTTAGTGGTGAACATGTAGTACCACTAATGTAGTGGTACTACATTAGTGGTTGGACTTGATGATTCTAGAGGATTTTCCAAACCTAAATGATTCTATGATTATACTGACTCATTCCCAGAAGGAGAATGTTGCGAAGTAATGGGCTGGTGGAGAACCTAATGAAAGGAAGTTGCTGAGATGAAAGTGTTTCTCAGTCTGGGATACTTAAAACAGAGACATAAACTCAGACTTCCTGGATGTGGAAAGAAATGGATGTATACAGCTGTGACAATGTCAGCTCAATCACTCCCTGAATTGCTTTTCAATCAGTTCTGTTTTGGACAAGGACTTTAAAAAAAAATTTCTCTCATATAGATTCACAGAATCATAGAACGGCTTGGGTTGGAAGAGACCTTAAAGACCCTCTAGTTACAATACCCTGCCATGGACAGGGGCCCCTTGCACTAGGCCAGGTTGCCCAAAGCCCAGTCTGACCTGGCCTTAAACATTTCCAGGTATGGGACATCCACTGCTTCTCTGGGCAACCTTTTCCAGTGCCTGACCACCCTCATATTTCCTCCTAATATCTAATCTAAACCTACTCTCAGAGCTACATCAGCTAAAGCTGTGTGAAAATGTAACAGAGGAACCTACTGCCTTATGCATTTGTTTTAGAATTATAATTAGATGGAAGTACAGACTAGTGATGCAAGTTTGAAACAGAAATTTATGGTTTTGTAAAACCAGCATCAGTTGTATGTTAATATATACATTATGTTCTATTCTATTATTCATAAATTATATATATTAAGTTGATGCTGACAACAGCTACGGAGCCACAAGAACTCAAGAGCAAATACTTGAAGTTATATTTTTATGAGGGAAAACATAATTAGAAAGAAAGACACAGTATAGCTCTTTTTAAAATAAACTATATTTCACATATGGTTTATAATTCAAAATGTTACACCATATTTGAGTATCTCAAGTGGGATCAACTTTCATAATTACTTAAATCTGCTCAACATGTCTAGAGATCAAAATTTATGTAATTAAGTGAGGCAGTTGAAGTTTTATTTTTTCTTTCATATTCGTGATCTACACAAAAGGCAATTGGATATCATCACAGTGCTTGCTAAGATCTGCAACAATTTACTAAAAGAGGAGAAAAACCTGCAATTTAAACACAAGATACAAGCGGTATTTAAGATTTAAAATATTTCTAGTTTGCTCATGAATTTGGAATTTAGATTTACTCGTATAAGAAAATATTCAGATGAGATTACAAACACTATTGTTTTCCGCAGAAATATAAATAGTTGAGAAGGAGTTTACAGAGAAGTTTTATGTTAATAAAAACCTCTCGTTACAGGAGGAGAGTCAAGATCTAGGACTTGAATCATGGCACAGAGAGCTTTACAACACAAATTTAACATTCCTATTTAGAAATTAAGCTCTTCTTTGCACAGGAGGGTAAAAGAACAGTTGATGTATTCAATCAAGGGTAATCAACCTAGGTTGTATTGTATCTGAACCTCTTACAGTGGTGAATAAGAAAAGGTGATCACTTCAGTCAGGTACCTGTTGCCTTAAGGAAGGGGGAAAAAACCTTTCCAAGACAACTTTATATGGGTAAAGCAGAGAAGAGTTCTTTACTTATAGGGTTTCGGGGTACAGAATATAAAGGAGTATAGAAGAGTATATAAGGTATAAAAAGTATAAAAGAATACAACACGTATTGATAAGTAACAGATAGAAAAGACCGGTGCTAGGACGAACTCACGGCCTCAGGAATACCATGTGAGCTCTTCTCCAAGCACCACCACTTCAAAACATGCAGGGTAAATTAATCCGAAAGGCGTCCCTTTCATTTAATACCCGGCTGTTTCCAGCCACCCTGAGCCACCCTGCTGTGTTTTACCAAAGCAACCAAGGGACAACCCGTCCCTCCCAGGTGAAAAACCCTTTCACCTAACAGGCTGGGAACATGACTCTTGCAACATCTGGTTCCAAGTCATTTTACCCCCCAACCCACAATAACCAGGGAGAAACTCCCTTTTGCAGCTGCATCCCTGCAGCTCAGGTACCCCCAGCTCTTGCTGGTACTCAGTTCCCATTACCGGTCTCATCTTCCTTCAAGCAGGACTTAAGGTTCCCAAGGTCTAGTCTGGGAGAACAAGGGAAGGGAAACATCTTCTCCCCCCACCTCAGGAGAGCAAGAGAGGCAAACCCCCCTTTTGCAAGCAGAGCTCCACTGAGCTCTTTCCCCCCCCCCTTTCGGGGGGGGAACACCGGGCACCGCACCAGGCTGGGCAGCAGAGAGTGTGTGTGTGTGTGAGAGAGAAAAATGTCGATAAAGTGTAGGAGAGTTGGAGAAAGCAGGGAAAAGCCTTGTCTACGTGGCAGCATGCTAATTTTGTAACCCTACTCAATGATCATATGTAAAGGTCCCATCCAATCTAAGATTTGTCCATGCCCAGAACTTCCCTTGGTTCTGCCTCATGGCACGCCTCTCCTATAACTGAGTTGGAGGTCTTAAGACCCCTTTGCCTTATTGGAGCTTCTCCAAGGTTGCTGGGCTTTGCTTTCTTGTTTTGACTAACATGGTATCTAGTTGCCTTAGCTCTGGTACATGTTTTCCTTGCACAGTGTTCCAGCTATTATCTGACCCTTAAGACAGCTAACACAGGGTCGGAGGTTGTCAGCTATGCTATATGTGAGAAGTATACCTAGAAGTATAAAAATCTACAAATTCATGAAAGGCCTATGGCAACACACCAAAACTGATCTTTGGCATTGCTAGTCATCAGGGAGAAGCAGTGTCTCAATTACTCCTATATCTGAATCTACATGAGAATATGAATGTGCAATATATGGTAGAAAAGAACGGAAACACAGGATAATGACTTTCATAAGGCAAATGTGAAATGAAGCAAAATAGAATTAAAACACTTTTGTATGAACAATGGATTCTCTCAATGCAAAACCCCCCAAAACAAATAAACAAATAAAAAACCTGACAACAGCAACAACTAATTATTGCTAAACTTCTCATATTTGTGTGATTAAGGAAGATTGATTGGGGAAAGCATTTTCAGAAGATGGTAGAGGATAATAGTTCGAGTGTTTAAAATAAATATTCACATATGTACATGAGAATCCTTTTCCTGTTAAAGAATGGGATGTTTAGATAGACATACATTACTGATAAAAGACTTAACTCATGCATTGACTATATGAGGTCTCAAAGCAAGATTTTCCCCAGACATTCCCCAAAATAACAATCCTCCATTTATGTTGTATCTTAATTTGAAAATAATGAAGTTTTCAGAGGATTACAGAGGTCTGAATCATGATTTATGACAACTAAATTTATTACATTTCTAGAGAAATCCCTTTGTGTAATTTTTACAAATAAACCCAGTAGATTGTTTTGAAATCTAATTTTAAAACATGTGGAAAACCCAATAACCCTTGGTTATTCACATAACTATAAATACAGGAAAAATTCCCTTTGTAATAACTTCCTGAAATGGTTGAAATTCGTTTTTCTGTTCCTTTCATACACATCAAATGAAGAGTCAAAATAATAAAAATTACATGTATTGTTTCTTCTATTCCAGGATTGCATATACAGAAGCATAAAATTTACGTGAACAGCATTTCTTTCTAGACAGAGATTTTAAAGCTTTAAAATGGCTTCTGAGGAAATTTTATAGCAGTCTGGTTTTGACTTCGTATTCAAGATTCTCTTTAAAGAGAGTAAAATAAAGATATACTTATTCCACAAGAGCACCAAAAAAATTGGTGACAAACATTTTCTTTGATTGCAGCCTTTCCAATATACTTTCCATTTCTTTTCAAGAATAATTAAAATATAATAGATGAAGATGTTTCAATTTCAATCAAAATTCTTACTTTTTAAATTAAATTGTTTTTCATAATTAGCATCAATATATTTTTATGTTTGGGTCTTCATTTTTCTAGAGAAAACAGAAATTACCAAAGTAACAGATGCATTTGCATGATAAAAACATTCACTGGTACCTGCTTGAAATGCTAAAAAAAATATTAGTATTAACTTTCTCCTGTGTTGAAGTAACCATCTGGTGACAACAAATATTAACTGAGCAGTTTACCCATAAATATGTAAATTTACAGTTCTAAATTACTTGACTAACAAATATCAGTCCAAATTGTGTGTTAGATCATTGTTACTTGGCAAAACAGTTTAAATTGCTGAAACTTAGGCTGAAAGTTTACTGCAGTCAAAGTAAAAAAAAATATGTAAATCAAATTAATTAATTCATTTGAATGAAATATACTTGTGGAAATGCTTCCTAGACTATAAGGAAGAGTACTGCCATTTATTAAAACATAAAAGGAAATTCATATTTGTTACCGGAAATAAAAGATCATTGACTATGAGAGGTATGAAACATAGTGCATTTGATCAGTGTTCACAAGCTCAAATACTTTTAGTTTTCTTAACAGTGGATGACACGCTGAGAACTAGTTTAAATAACTTGCTTTGTACTGAGTGCAACCAAATTGGTGCATAATAATATATTCTAGATATATGCAATAAATTAAATTTTGTTTTAAATTGCTTCTGCAGGGTCTAATGGGTATAAATCCCTCTAAAAACTGAAGTATCATCCTAGTCAGCATTGTCAGTAGACATAGTCATGAGGAAACTTTGTGGATCTTGAAGAAACTTTGTGGATATTCAGGTACTCTTATGAGAAAAGATTTATTTGGATACATTTGGATATTTTTTATTTCATGTTTGGCTTCCTCCTCCACATGTGGAAAGTTGAATTTAGGTACCAACAATGTAGGTGTCTACAACTGGATAGTTTTTATGTCTCTGCTACTATTTGTGAAAGAGGTACTCAATTTATCCAAAGAGCATTTGGTTAGTAGTTATTCAGGTTTTCACCTGTATGTAACTGAATGTTTTTCTCTAGGATCTATTGACAACCATGATCAGATCTCCAACGGGAGTAAGGAGAGGCCAGGTGTGCAGGAGCATGTGACATTTCTATACAGAAAGATAAGTTCAGGATGCAGAATCTCAGGAAACTTGATTGAGAATAAAATTACTGTACTCCCCTCTACCTCAACTATGCAGTGTTCATTAAAAACAAACAAACAAATAAACAAACAAACAAAACCAAAATCCAAACAAAATTTCTCATAGGAGGAATTGCTGTCAACAGCATTTTCTTTTACATAGGCTTTGTTTTGAGTCCTCTTCTGAGTGAATATGAATATCAGGTGCTTAGAGAATACACAATCTTGTATGCAAATTGTGCATTTATTAGAAGACAGCTATAAATCTGTGTGGATCCTAATTTTTAAATGCTGTTGTTTTACCTGTTATCAAACTGAAATAAGACCAATAACGCAGAACTAGCTTCAACAAAGTCATACTAGAAGCTGACTATTTGTTAATTAAGAATACGCTAAAAAATAAAAGGGGAATGTGGTATTTACTGGCTTTATGTTACAGTGTATTTTGCTTTATATGGTCCTTCGTGGCTTTATATTGTTGCTTACACTGCCGGGCTAGCAAATTCACAGCAAATGTCCACAAGTTTTAGTGACTGCACACTGGACAGAAAAAAGTAACTAGGTAACCACATTTACAGAAATATTTATTATCTTATAAAGAATAATTTAATCTAGTAAAGTGTGCTACTGGAAGTTCTCACATGGTCTGGAAAAGACTCTTTTATCTTATAATATTCTTACTACAGTAATCCTGATGATTTTGTTTCTTTCCCATAATGTTTTCCCATAGAAGACAAAATGTGACTGATTCAACCACAGCAGTAATTTGGAA
This sequence comes from Campylorhamphus procurvoides, assembly GCA_013396655.1. Taxonomy (NCBI): domain Eukaryota; kingdom Metazoa; phylum Chordata; class Aves; order Passeriformes; family Dendrocolaptidae; genus Campylorhamphus; species Campylorhamphus procurvoides. The sequence goes on along the minus strand of WBMV01003156.1, from coordinate 448,589 downwards.
GGCAGGTCTAAGAAGTAAGTAAGATGCATCAGTTTGCGAACTAGCTTTGTTTTTACAAATTTGAAATATTGCAAATTCATGAATGTTGCCTAATTTTTCAAACTAGGTTTATTTGTGATCCATGCTTTCTTTTACAAAACACAAGCTCATAGAAACAGTGTATTTAAAGTAGCACACAAAAATATATGTGGGTAGAACCATTTCTAAGAATTGAAATGTGCATATTTACATTAGAAAATCAATTGTTGAAAACAATCCATCATTCTAAGTAGCAAATCCTTGCAAAATCCCTTTGCCATAATTAACAAGTCACATGTCAATGGCCTAATACTGAGTTATTTTGCTCTAAGTTTTAAATAAAAAGGACTTTCCTTTAAATTTGTGCAATAGCAAAAGTGACTAAACTAATCAATTAATACCATGGAATATTTGTTGTTGTAAATTATAAGCAAAGAAGAGACAGGGAAATTCTACTGTTTTTATCTTAGGTCTTGGAAATAACAGAATTTTATTTTTCTAAATCTGAATACTGCTGAGAATTAAAGAAAATTTCTTTCAAAATACCTTTGTTAGACATTTGAAAACTGTGATACTCAAACTCTCTAGCTCTTACTGGAAATTAACTGACACATACGAATACCTATTTTTTTGAGATCCAGTGACAAACCAGGGTGAGAAATCTGTCATAACAAATCCTTGCTTCCTTAAATTACCTGCAACTACATATAGATTTTCATTTAGAAGAGAACATGTGAGGGTGCAATAAGGATTGCAGGCAGGATGGCATGAGTAGGTGTAGAGTGGTTTGATACCTACAAATGGCTGGCAACTGTGATAGTCTATGATCTTTCTACTTACATTTCAATGCAGACAAACAATTTTACCTTCTTCCAAACTTAGTTCCTAAATGGTAATACGTAGCCTTTGCCAGATTATTGCATTAATAAGGGTGTAGAGCATCTTTCAAGACACAGAGGTACCATGAGACTATGCAAATGACAGGAATAACCTTTAAAACAATGTTCAAATGACTACATCTGTCTTAATACAATCTTCACTGCTAGGGTTGCCTGGATGCAGACATTATAAGAATCTCTTGGGAGATACAGTGCCAGTCTTCTTGAGTTAATGTCTAAAAATAACATAATTGAATGGAGGCTTTTTGTTTTCTCCTCTGCCAAGGGGAGTTCAAATGCATTGGCTGCCTCTTGCAAGACCTGGAAACACTAAATCATTTTCAAACTGAACAGCAAACATAACATCTCTGAATCACTGTTCTGTTTAATGATATATTTAAAAATTGAAGCAACATGCACATAACCAAACTTAAACAATCAATGAGCATAAGTGGTGTAACTATGTTAGGTGGAATTCCTGAAATTCCTTTGTAGTTCTGCAACAAACACCATTTTTGGAGCAACAATGAAATGTAATACATTTGTTATTCAGACTTCGGTCCAACACACAGGTGAAAAGAGGCACTAACTTCTCAGTTAGGTTAGAGTTGTTTTACGTGCACCTGCATTCTTCACTCAGCTGACGGAGCTGGAAGCACTTGGTCAGTTTACTGTGCTAATTATGCATTTTGTGGAAGAAAAAGAAGAGAGCAGAAGAATACCTCAAAAATGTCTTTACTATACAAACCATGTCAGAAAAATATGCAAAGAAATAAACAAACAAAACCCCAGAAAACAAGCAACATAGTGGAACTTTAAAACATGAGCAAAACAGGCAGGTGTGTTCCCTTGAGAGTTATTTTTAGCAAATCAGTTATGTTCTAACTGATACCAATCTGTGAAACATACTTATGACACAATATTATTTTTTTTTTTAGAAAGCAATGTGGAAATTACTTGGAATAAAAATTCTTTTCTTTACTTTTTGCAGGTAAGATATAAGGTTAAGGTCAAAACAATGCATCAGCAACCAACTTTGAAAAGCAAAAACCCTGTAGAGTGTTCCGATTTTTCTCCTGTTTCTGTTCTCCTGCTGGTCCTTCTCTGACATTTACAGATGACTCTTCCATCTCATCCCATCCTTAAGCCAACTTAAAAATTAGCATCCATAAAATAAGCAATTCATGTTCAATTCAATTTAATGGAATTGAATTCAATTTAAATAAAACAGTAGACATGCAGGGTATATGCAAAACACTTTATATGCATCTTCATGTCTATCTGCTAGATAGCCAAAAGTTACTGTGGCATTTGGCACTGTGAGACTTACTGGCAGAATGTAATTCAAAGCTGCCCCAGTTTGTGGTCATATATCAGTACCAAAGGATTCTTAATTACCTCTCAAAGTCTCAATCTGGAAATGTTTAGATTCTTCTGATGACATGTGCATCATTTTTATTATTTAATTTTTACTTCTAAAGTGTGTTTCTTCTGCATACTTGATGTCATTTATACTACTTTAATAACATAGCTCAAGGCATCCTGGTGATTGATTTTGAAACAGAAATTGATGAAAGAACACTTCTTATGGGAAAGTGCTATAATTCCAGCTGACATTGATACTAGAGTTTTTCTTTGCATTATGTTCTTTTCAACCATCCTTTGGGTTACAAGATGGTATCCCATGACTGATAATAAAACAAACCCTACTATTAGAAGAAATGGTTAATGCAAAGAAAAAATACTTTGACAACAAAACTCTATGTATTTTAAAGAATGGCTTTTCTAGAAAAGTGATGAAAAGCAGTTCCATCCTTCTTTATTTTGATAAATCAGATTTGCTTGATCTATTTTAATTTTCAGGAGTTCCATTTGCTTCACTACTGCTTCTCATTCCTGACAATGCAGAAGAGCATAGTCTTTTTTAAATTTCCCTTGAATATTTGAATGAGCAGTCTTTGTGACTGTCCCCTTACTGATGAAGTGTCATTCTTTTTGTGGGTGGGAAGCAGAAAGGGAGAACAAACTCCTCCTTCTGAAAATTTACTCACGTCACCTGGAAGGCAAAATTAACTGGCCCAGGTGGTAACTTTTTTCCCTCTTTCTCTACTTTTGTTTATTTACAGTTATACTTTTTTCCTCATGTTTTTGTGAAGAACTATTTTTTTCCACCTCTATATCTCAAAGTTACTTTATTAGTGTTTTTTGTTTGGTTTTTTGTTTTAAAATTTAGGGAATAACTTTTGAAATAAAGAGAAGTAAATAATAGCGAAGCATAACAACTTCACTAGAAGAGACCAGAAATATTCAGATAAATGATGAAATAACAGAAAGTATCTAATAAGTTAATTTAACTTTTTTAGACATCTATAATTATGGGCAAGCAGGTCACAGGGACGGTGACTCCACCACTTCCCTAGGCAGCCCATTCCAATGCTTAACCACTCTTCCAGAAAGAATTTTTCCCAGATATCCAGCCTGAACCTCCTTTGGCATAGCAGGAGATCAGTTCCCCTTGTCCTGTTTCTAGTAGCCTGAGAGAAGAGACCGATACTCACCTCTCCACAACCTCCTTTCAGGTAGTTGTAGAAAGTAGTAAGGTCAGCCTTCTCCCCTTCAGGCTAAACATCTCCAGCTCGCTCAGCTGCTCCTCAGAGGACTTGTATTCCAGACCTTTCTCCAGCTTCCTTGTTCTTCTCTGGACATACTCCAGCTCCTCAGTGTCTGTCTTGTAGTGAGGTACCCAGAATTGGACGCACAGTACTCTTAACTCATACTTTCCTTTTTCTGCAAACCTTAGGTACCCATATTCCAGCCTATCCAAGGTTGGCTCCCATTATTTTGTTGGCTGGTATGATCTATGTCTACTTTGTTTCTGATGCTTGTCTCCATGGCCCACTAAATTTGGTTATTTCAGTTGCTGTTCTTGTCAGCCTGTGTCACTTTGTCTTACCTCCTCAGTCCAAAGTGAATATTGCATGAAACCCTGTTCTCAGAGAGATCTCTGCTCATTATTCTCCTCAGGCTTAACCCTTATGAATGATACATAATTATAGTTAACAGCAAAAAAGAGTGAAATGTGTACATATACATATCTATGTGTGTGTATAACTGCCAATTTTCTGGTGTTGTGGGGATCATTAAAGTGTGTTTAACTAACCAACACAAATGCACATGATTACGCAGCCAATACAATTCCTCATTTATAGCTGCTGTTATTCTAATAATTTCTGTTCTATCAACAGGCATCATTGTGCCCTTTGAAGCAGGAGAAATATTTTCACGTGTATTGCTACAAAACAAATCCAATAGAAATTCTATTTTCTTTGTCAATCTCTGGGTGCTACAAAGCTAATAAGTAAATAGAGATTCGAATTGGGGGAGGGGAGTTCAACACTTACATAGGTTAATTTGGGAAAGGGAAGGCTTTAACAAGATGAGTACTTAAAGCAGTTTACAAAAAATGAAGGTATCAAACAGCTGGTGTAGAGGTAGCAATTTAATTTTCTCAGGGAAAAAAAGTATCTATTTTATACTGTGTATTGTGGTTTTGAAGGTGACTTGGTAATGAAGAAAATGTCATTTTCTCCAATGAACTGTATTTTGTGTAGTTGTGTGTTGCTACATCTGTTGAAAGATACTTTTATTTACTCTGACCATTTCCATTATGGTGATTTTTATGTATATTTATTAGCAAACTCAATTTTTCCCTTTAAAAAAGAAAGAAAAAGAAAAGCAATAAACATATCAATCTTGGAGTTAAATCTCTTGAATTACTGTTTAATACCAACACTAAAGGTCTACTATACAGATGAAATCATCACAGTGCAATTGTTTTTAATCTTATGCCTATTTATTTCTAAAAGTCTGAGAGAAGAAATTTAGCCATCACAAAATTTTGTATTTTTAGTCTGTTACTGAGCTTTGCTGTTCAACATGTAATCATGTTGAACAGCTATAGGTTCTGATTTTCTCCAAAAACATTTCTTATGCAAAGGATGGCTCACTTTAGACAACAGAATGAAAAATTAAAGCAATCCAAACTGATCTAATGATCTAATCCTTACACATAAATGTCATCCACAGATCAAAGAGCATCACTAAACAAATTACACGTTAGAACTGTCCAGGGAAGGAAACTTTCACAGTTTCAAGAAAGGGTTACTTTGATGGATTCTGCCCCCCCCCCCCCCCCCCCCCCCGTTTTTTTATTTGTTTGTTTTAAAAAAAATCACCAACATTTGAATGTTTCCATAAAATAGAATATGTTTGAAGCGTACACCTCCAGATTAAAAAAAGCCACAAAACCAAAACAAACCACAACAGTGTTTTCCCTCAGTTCTCTCTGTAGAAGTGACACAGGAATTTTGTTTTGGACCTTAGACACTTTCTCTCTGAAAATGTGCTGAGTATCATGGGCTTTCAAAGCTCAATAGTACATCCTTGGCCGATTTTGATGTAAAGCCATTTCTTCAAAAATTCTCCCATTTGTGGTAGTAATTTGCTATTGCTTCTCTTTTACTAGGAAGAAAACCTTATTCTCTGAGAGATAGTAAAATCTGATAAAAATGTCCTTATATTCTTGACTTAGATGAACATAAAAAGGATTGTGGCTGGATTAAATATAGCCTCAAAAAATGTCCAGACTACTGCAACGTGCCAAGTGGGCCAAATGACCCTTACAATCATCTTTCTGTCAAATACTTCAAAGCCTGTAAGTTCTGTAGTACTGAAAAATAGACCTCTAGTTTTTGTAAATAATAATAAAATAAGTATTATGGAAGAGCTAATTTCTTAAGGATAAGAAACTGTTGCTGGTGTTGTGCTACAAAAGAAGTAAACACTATTGTTTTTACAGGGTGAGAAGGTTAGGTTTAGCACTAAAAGATACAGGGTTAGCCAGGCTTTGTCTGAAATGATGGGAATGGTGAAAGGTTTTGATGGATATGAGTAATGGAATTGCTCTAGATGCGCTGCTGGAGAACATCTGATTCACCCTCATGCTAAGGAAATCCAGATAGTGCATTCTGAGACTACTCTGTGATGTGTATAAAATATGATGAATGGGAAAGCCAATGGATTTGCTTCAAATAGTACACCTGATACAAGATAAAATACTAAAGCAGTCGAACTTCTGTAATTTACATTTTCATCTCTTATGAAAAACATTCAATTTGCAGTAATGTTGACTAAGTTGGTAGAAACAGCTTTTAAAAACATCATCTGTAAACAAAAGCAATTTGTTGTAGCCATAGTTACATGGCACATGCAACAAATACGCCATTCTCATGTCTTCTTCCAGGGTAGAATCAACATTTAAGGGAATGAAATCTGTAATTATCCATAAGTATGTCATGTAATAACACATCTCATGGTCTCACTCACATCTCCAGCCATTATGGAATTCACACTCTAATTAAGTATCAACTACAGAAATAAAATCTGAGTTTTGTTTAGCCCTTATTCAGGTGACTCTAAAAGGTGAAAGATTAGAGAAAGTTTTTGTAGCTTTCTCATTCTAATTCCACTCCTCACTTTTGCTTTCTTTGTCTTTTTGCTTCTTGGAAATCTAATGATCTTTTGATAATTTTTATGCAGATTTTCAACATATATTTGTATCACTGAGATAGAAAATGTGTGCAATCTTTGTCTCTTTAAAAAAGGTGATAAAAGTCATGGTATGACCTTATTATTTAATTCAAAGCAGGCAGAAATCAAAGCTACTGCAACTGTTCATCAGTGTGCTAGCTGAAGTATGTCAGTGTAAAGTCCACACATGAAAATGTCAGAAAGCAAAAAGGATTATGAGAAAGAAGAGCAAATAAATCTCTTTAGCTCTAAAAGGTTAATTCTGCAGTGAACACTCTTTCATTGGTTATACCTAGTTATACCAGACTGGATCAATAGCTCATATGAAGTTTCTTCATTGCAGTTAAAATGTGCTGAATTACCTCAAATAACATTCTATTCCAAGCAACTACGAGTTAAATTTCTGCATCAGCTCTGAGACAGTGAAGTGGCTCAAATTCCGCGCACAACATGTTATTAGCTTCCTGTACAACTACAGAGTGTGAGAAAACTTGCCCAGAGAGGACATGCAGAGTAACAGTCTTATTCATCATCCCTAGAATACAAGATTAGGGCCAGACTCAGCAGGAAACAGATTAGTTGGTGATCTTAAGCCCCTGTATGAAATGTCTAGTCATTTTACAGGCTTATGTCAAATTCTAGCCAGATCATTTCAGTTCCAAGATAACTTTTGTTCTACAGGGACATTAATAAGAGCATGGCTTTTTCTTTTTTTCTCATTGATTCAGTGATTTGACATGTTACTATTGAATCAAAGAGAACCTCCTGGTTCTTCAGTTGCTGTGTTGTTACTGTCACTGACAGTCCTTGAATTTATTTCTGTGAACTAATAAGGATGATACATAACAACAGGAGTTAAATAATTGAAAGAACAGTATTTGAAACAAATGCTAGTACTCTGCAAGACAAGAAATGTACTTTGCTTATGCATAATACGATACTATTTGTGTACTATTATAGATGCAGTATAATTATCAGGTAGATCTTGTGAGGAAATATGTTTTGCATCATTCTCTATGTCTACTAGGGCAAAAAATCTTCAGTAAAGAAAATCATACTGCCATCTCAAGCACTCATTCCCTATAACTGTGTGTGCTCATTCTTGGTTGAGGAAAGATGCATGAAGCTGATTGGGATTTAAAAACAAAAGTGTCTTTCCTTAACATTGTGTTGGCTTGTCAAAAGAGAAGCTGTTCACACAAACATGCCTGATTGACACTTCTTATAGGCTTTTCCTCACTGAAATAGGATTTCTGATGAAACCCGTAGACAGGAATCCAAGAGACTGATAACTTAAAATGGTTAAATGACTCTCGCTTGAGAGCTATATTGAAGCTATATATCCTTGCTCTTTCTAACTCACAGGATTGATTTATCTTCATTAATTGTGATATCTTCTTCCTACTGTCCTTGTTTAACTTTACATTAGCCCAGCTGCACGGTCTTAGAGGTCAGCAGATATATTCCAGCATCTCTCATGACTTGATATTTCAAAACCCTTGAGCATGGATACTCTCTTTGGCACCCTATTTCTCTGAGAAACTTCAGCTCATAACAAAATCAGTGTAACTAGTCGTGCTGTTTGGAGACATGCTACCACTTGCTGGCACAAATGGTCTTCATAAAACCGCAGCTACTGAAAGGTGCAGACATGTAGAGGGTTTCCCTCTTTCTAAAGCCGCTGCTGATCCAGATAGCTTTGTCACCCTCTCTCAAATGCAAATTTTTTTCAGGATGGGGCTATAATCCCAACCTAGTTCTCCTGTCATCAAATTTTGGATAGAACCGTAGCACTTTGTTTTGGGACATATTATCACATTTCTTATCATGAGAACATGTGTTAGAGGAGAATATAGAGAAATTATTGGCAAGAGTCAATGTTTCACCAAAGTTTGAAAGTATAAGCTATTATGAAAATGTAACAGAACATAAAAGACAATCAAAATTATCACTCAGGTACTCTGAAGAACCTTTTTTAATCATATCCATTGCAATACATTTTACTTGTGATATGCTGCATACTTCATATACTGTTCAATTCCTTTTTGCACAGAATTTTATTGAAGTAATTGGGGAGGAGGTGTGTGCAGAACAAGCAGTGGATACATTTGGAAGTAGTTAATATAGCAACAAACTGAACATATTTTCAAGTTTTGTATGCAGAATGATTAAAGATCCATTAAACAAGCAATCAACCTCCTACCCCCCAAATACCAGGAAGGAATATGCTGAATGAATCACNCCCATGGGCTTCGAGGGGACAACTCGTAATCACCATGGTCATCACCAACGTATTCAGGGAATAATAGTTTTAAGTCCACTCCCTGATCTGTGGGGTCCCTCCCCCTCCTCCTCTTCTCCTCCTGCACTGACCTTGATGTCTGCGTTGTGATGTTGTTAACCCATGGCTGCCCAATTCTAACTGCGCCACAACTTCTTAAATATGTTTTCACGCAGGGGCGTAACTTAATGGTTCAAAAGCAGGAAGTTTTCCTTGGAGCTGGCCCTCATTGGCCCTGCTCTATAGGATGGAGGGAAACTTCCAGAGGCTTCCAACAGAAGCCAATCTTCCTCTTTAAAAAAAAACCCTAACCAGATAAACCCACGACATTAATATAGCAACAAACTGAACATATTTTCAAGTTTTGTATGCAGAATGATTAAAGATCCATTAAACAAGCAATCAGCCTCCTACCCCCCAAATACCAGGAAGGAATATGCTGAATGAATCACACTACTGTTTTGCACAATGAGGTATTACAAACTGTTAAAATATGTTTTCAAATGTTTTATTTCAAAAATTAGATTTCAATATGAAAGAAATCAATCCATAAAATACAATGTTTACAGAGCAAATCTGTGCCTACATTTTCAAATAACAGGTTTGTATACTCTATGCTAAGGCTTTCTTAAGTTGTATCTTAGGCCATGAAAGTGAAAATAGTTAATTAAAGTCAGTGAGGTACTTATGTAGAGGCATAACTAAAAGTATAAAATCAAGTTGTCAAAGTCAGCAGCTAGTTAGAAGGGGAAAATTTACTGAAACTGTCTACTGAAAAGTAGCGACAGAGAAGTTGCCTGCCAACCTGAAAGTTATGAGCTCAAGGCTAGGACCATCCTTGAAAAGTACAGCTGGTCTTTGAAGGAGTACCTAGAAACCAGAGATATCCTCAGACACCACTAATAAATGCAAAATCAAGGAACTGTAATGACAATTTGTTTTCTGGAAAGGCAGAAACTGTCTGGGAAAATTAAATGGGTCTGAAAAGACAGAAAACAGCATCATTACAGGTGTAAAATCAAAATTAACAGCATATATTCAAAGTGGGGATGTCCTATGTCCTGTTGTATTTCAATGATTTGAAAAAGGCTAAATTTTTACCCGAAACTGAGCCTCTCTCTCTGGGAATTTCTCATGCTGCATTTTTCCTTTCCTACACAAGATGAACGCATGAACTTTTTATAAGATCTTGGACTCTCATTGGACACACCCATCTGACTCCAATCTCACCTCTGAAGTGAGACTCTGCCCACTGAATTACTGATCCTACTTTGGGTGCACTTTAGGGAACACTTTGGTTTCTCCTCTCACCCCTGAGATGGGTTTGTTCTGCCCTCAGGAATGGTTTGTCCCCTTCTGAATTCTGATTCACTTGGAACCAGTACTACATATCCAGTACAATATATCTGTATCAGTAATCTACTGTAAGAATATGGTGCTGTTATATAAGTGATATTCTTGCTCCACTAATGATATTTTGTAGCAACCTGCAAAATGCCTTATGGGTTTTGCTGCTACAGTTAAAAATATATCTCCTTGTTTCTGCTGGTTTTCATTGCTACATAATATTGATTCATACTATATTATTGATTCCTGATAGTAATTTGTATAGCTTGACATTGATCAATATAGTCAGAGATATACTCATTAGTGGTGATTTTGTGGTAACCCACTTGATAGAGCATGATACTTATGCATACATACATGCTGTTCATGCTGTTTTATAATTTTCCTCTGTGTGATATTACAAGAATTGGAGATGTAAGAGATAACCAATATAGAATCCAAGTGTTCTGTAGTTTTACTGGAAACCTAAAACTTAAAAAAAAAAAAGGCTTTTACAATATAGAGAGGTTTTTAAGATTTCATAATATCTGAAATTAAACCTCAACATGTAACAAAAGAGACAATTACTTGACTTGCAGATGTGGAACAAAAGCAGAAAAAAAGAATTCCTGTTATTATTTAGGAAGTTGGACTCTTAGTTTATGAGTAAGAAGAATATGTACACCAGCTATTACTTGGCAGAGGGATTTTCATGAAGGGTGGTGGCTGACCTGCCACTCATGGAAATCACTGGTATGTTTCCACTTATATAATGGATTTTAAATTTCACTGTGTGACAATATGAACTCCTGTGGAAATAACTCATGAAATATTAGACTTCTGGAAATACCATTTTAAAAATGCTATTATTCATACTAGTGATCTGTAACACTATTATATTACTTGGTGCCATTTTGATGTCTCAGAAGTAGCTTCTTGACTAAGATCAAACCAAAATTGAAAGAGATTTTTATTCTATCCAATTTTCTTTACATATCTGAATGAATTATCATTTTTGGAATCTCTAAAGGTGTAAATAAGAGTCTTACTTTCTGGCATCAGCCGCATAGTAGCCCTAGGCAGGAAAATGGAACTTTCACACATTGGCTCAAACACAACCACTTGAAGTGAAATGTCTTACCCTGAGGACCTAAAACTTCTCTCAATCAAATTCTACAACTACTTTCATACTAAAATTGGTAGAGACAACACAGTATTAGTAATAATTTATCTCAGTTGTTTTGACTTTGCACACAGATTTTATAAGGACAAATGAGAATAACTTCAGCAATGAAAGACTATAACTTATCAGGGAATACACTAATATTTTGAGTGACTATGAAATATTTTTTGTGATGGAAAAAGAGAGGACGTGACAGAGGTGACGTGACATGACATTTGTTCTGAAAATATGCCAATCTTTTAATAAAATGTCACTTGAAATAGAAAGAGAAAATAATCCACAACTAACCTATTAAGTGATCCATATTAGGAGAAAAACTCTTTCAAATTCACTGAGTAATTGCTCTATGACAGAACCAAAACTGTTCTAAATGACCATGAAATTCTCAGCCTTTCAGCCTGAATTCTTTAGTAATCAAAGCTTGTGTTTGCTGAGTTTCTATTTCGTTCTTCAGTTCCTGATTTTTGATTGATGTTTTTTATCCCATAAAAGTGATCAAATGGCACAGCTTTCACAAGTGAGGTCAGTGGAGAGACTTCAATTGACTCAATCACCCAGAAGGAAATGCAGAGATGTGCTAGTTTTCATAAAGCACAGCAAAATTTAAAAGACTGGGAAAGTAATAAAGAATAATACATTGATATAAGGTTATAAGTATTTTTTTTTTTAGTAAAATGAATGTGTTTTATTGCTTTTTGGTTTGGTTTTTTTTTCTCCAATTCAGATAAATTAAGCAGTGTTAAATAATTCTACCAGTCACTTCAAAGAAAATGTATGCAACTGACCTGAGGTAGAGAATGAAAGGAAATATTTCAACCTTATCTAATGGGAAATGGCAGAAGTGAAAAAAACCAAGGTGATTTTGTATATGAAAAATGTTAAACCTTTAAACACAAATTCTGCATTTCTTCTTCTCTTTCTTTTTTTTTTTCTTCTCATCTGAGGGAGAAATATATCTTCTACTTCTAATGGTCTGTCTTCCCTTGACAATACATGGCAAGACTAAAGACAACAAAAAATGTCAGAGATGAAGAGTGTTAAAATGTTGCAAAAAAGAAAACAAACAAACGTGTCTTTCAGTAAGATATGCCATATGTCACTGGTTAAGCATGCAGAACTTTGATTTCTTGAAAGTACTGCTGGATAATGCAGCTAAGAATAACTCTACTATTTTTGCTGAGTCAGCATTCAGAATTAAAACCACATCAGTAAATGAAAGTCTGCATTCAGATTATGCAGAAAACCAATTTTCACTAATATCAGAACTCCTCCTATGCTTCTATGCAAAGCAGAAACAGAATTAATATGAACTCTCCTCTTAGGAGATATTTTCTATCTCCTAGGTTAGGAATATTTTTTTATTATTATTTTACTATTTTTAAACTTTTTTAATTTATTTTTGGTGGTCATGCTTTTTTTAGGATATGTGTCAAGAATCTGAAGTCTAAAAATGTTTGCTTTTTAAGCTTTTATTTTCAGGAAAAAAAATGTTACCAGTTTTTAATAAAAGAATTATTTTCTTCAAAACACATTTAAAAATATTATTTTATGGAAGATTTTCTTGATTTTCAAGGTTTCTTATGAAATTCTTCATTGTTATCTGTTAACATATGTGAGACAGTGAGATCCTATGGTAGTTATTGCCACAGAGATTCTTTTAGAGATATAAAGCAATGGGGGACCGAGAGGAAAAGTAGAAAGGCATAGCTGAATAGGGAAAAAAAAGATTCATATATTTATATACATAAGCCTAAAGGTATTCTGAATCAAAATCACATCACAGGCAGGAACTGATGGAGGGAAGCATATATTATAATGAAATATATATATAACACTATAACACTAGTACCATAACACTAGAAGTGATAACTATAACTCTAGTAGTGTTTCCATATGTATAAGGACAATATAGTCTATTATTTTATGGGGGACAATTGTCCTCATAGAAGGTACCCAGGTTTACCACAGAATGAGGAAAGTCTTCAGCATACAGAAATTTGCAGAGGAATCTTCAGATTTCCTTTTTCATCTCAAATAAACAGAATTACTTGATTCTATAGGTATGGCATTCTGATCTGTCATGTTATTTGAACATATAACCAGAATTTTGATGAATGGAAGGCTTTTCTTTTCTTTGTCATTTAAGAGTTTATAAACACAGCCATAGGATTTTGTGATGATTAAATGAAGATTTACTGTGCTTCAGTGGTAACAAAAAGAGATGTTTGGAAAACATTTCTCTAATTTCCTGTACATAGTACCTTACGGCAATAGAAGCCTCAGTCATACAAGAGCTTTCAGGGAGAGACTTTTTTGCTCTTCACTGTACATGGCTACATCTTCCAGTTCCTGAAGGCATGCACAAACTGTGCTCCAAAGCTCATCACAACAGCAAGTACTGGCACACATTGCAGTGCTATTGCAGTCTGAAATAGGAAAGATATTGGAACAGGGAGAAAAACAGGTTTTCTCTATTCAAGCTGTAATGCCATAGCAGCATATTCTACATGAGAAAATTGTAGAAATGGGTCAAAGGATAACAATTCCTGACTATTTCTAAAGGGGCGATCAACAATAACAGCTAATTGTTTAACTTAAGCACTACAAAACCAAAATAACCTGCTGTGCTCTTTTCTGTGTTATTGCAAACAGGAGACCACAGAAGGTAATTATTCTAAAATAATGGGGTTGTTTGTACCCTACTGGCTCTACTTGCATTTTTAACTATATGAAGCTTACATAAACTCTAACACAAACTAGCGCATATTCTTGTCATTATAACCAGGGAAAGAAAGAGCTAATACTACTATGGCTCCAATGTCAAGTGATGTACCTGTCTCATAGGGTATAAAAGCTCAGAGGGAGTAAATGAGTGTTGTGTGGTTAGTCTGAGTTTCAAGTAGGTGGATGAAACTGAATTCTGTCAGAGGTTTCAGTCATTGTCATTTCAGTCAGCTCTACAGTATCACTACATGTGTGTTCAACACCTCTTCTTTTCCTTAAATCTATTCTTTTAATATTATTTTGGATTAGCACATCACCTAAAAATACTACTCTGTACCTTCTTTTATGGAATCTGTCATTAAGAGTGAATTCTGATTAGTTTCCTCACTTGTGGAGATTTCCCATTCTTGGAGGCTTCATCTTTGTCAATCCCTTTTATTAAAACAGACTTCTGTTAATAACTCTGTTTCTACACACTCCTTCAAAAAAAAGCCACTCTTCTCTGTAATGTCCTGGAACTTCTACTTACTAGTTTTTTCTTACTGTTATTTGCAGTGAGTTTTGTTCACATCACCTCTTGCTCATCTCATACGAGGATATGAAGCCCAATGGACTGCCCCCCAATTCTTAGTATAACAGAAAATAAAATAGCTGATTTACACAAATAGGTAGAACAGAACCTACACAGACTGACTCCAATTCCATTTTGTGGTAAGCATAATGGACCCTGCATCATATTCTTTTTCCTGCAAGTTTTTGATTGAGGAAGACTTCATTCCCTTGAAAGGTTTTTCAATATGCAAACAAAACAAAAAAAAAAGTTGCAATCAGTGAAACCATCAGAGCAATTGCTTAAATGCAGATTTATATATATATATGGTCCTTATTTACAGATAATACATTTGAATTCCACAAAAGACATAGTGCACTTTTTTTTCATTGAAGTAGTCCCTTACATCTGATATTTCAAAGATAATTAAAGCCAAAATGTGACTTGCCCAGAAAATTTAAATGCTACCAGGTTGTCATAGAAGGAATGCTAAACAGAAGGGTTTATATATAATTTGTTAAAATACTGAAATATAAAAATATTCCTTAAAATGCTTTGGAAAAAGGCAAGATACCACAACAAGATGTTTGTATTTTTGTTAGCAGGAAATTTTTGAAAAGGAATTAGAACAGGAGGAAGCAGTGTAGCTAGAATGATGAATAATAAAGCAAAGGTAAGTGGATAAGTGCCTGGGAGCACTGAGATGTTTGGGATATGTCAGATAATGGATGTTAAGTCCTACTGAGTTTCTCTTACTGAAAGACAGAAAGAAAAGCATGTGCGACTGAGAGGGCCCCATAAGTGACTGTGGCTAATTTGTCCTAGTATTCTCATTACTGAGTTGCTGGAAGAAACATGGAACAACAGATTTTTAGACTAAGAATTGATGAGAAATCCTATACCTTCAAAAAAGCCTCTATTTCCTGAACTATATAACAAAATATTAAAATCTGTAGCTTTACCATTAAATAAAATTAAAAAAAATTAAAATATTACAAAGACAGTAAGGCCAGACAATAAGTTTCCCCTTAGGATTGGTGTTAAGTGTTTTCCCATCAGTACTAGTTTAATCCTTTCAATATGCAGTTTGTAGAAACGATGTAACACTCTGCAGGTGGAAGAAGCTACCTGATTTTTACATTACCCTTTTCTGTTCTCAAAGCTGATAATTGCTACAATGGCTTCTTCATTTAGGCTTGTCCTTTACAACTTACTGCTATTCAGTTTGTGTTCTTAAGAAAAACATTTGAGATAGTATCAGGAAAAAAAGCTTGGAACTGAGGGCACTGATCTCAAAATCCAAGCTAATGCTGCATCTCACTTGAAAAAACTTCATATAAACATACAGAGTCTGAGTTTGAAACGCATCTTTGGAAGTCATGTTGACCAACCACACAGTTCAAGTAAGGCTCCTTAAGAGCAGGTTGCCCTGAATTGTGTATAGATGGCTTTTGAATATCTTCAAAGATACTCAAAAATCTACAACCTTCACAGTTATTCAGCCTTTTCCATCCCTTGCCACATTCAGCTCTAAGTGGGCTTTGACTTTTCTAAATTTATCTCTCTTCATTTTTGGACAGTGTATCCATATTCCTCCCATGCTATCTGTCCCTGCTTGCACCTTCTGCACACTTCCAGTTTATGTCTGTGTTGCTAACTGGTGTTCCGGAAAATTACACTATTTGAACTCTGAGTTTGAGGAAGAGGGTCACAAACGGGTGTCTTGCTTGAGTTTGTCACATGATACTTAAATAAAAATAAAGGAACACCCAAAGAAGCCAACCAAAAAAACCCATAAACCTGAGAAAGAAATATTTCCATAGGCTGAAATCCTGAACAATATGCTTCTACAGGAAAAGGTTATGAGGTTCCATAAAGGTATATGTGGCCAGGCAATTAATCTCACCTAGAGAGATCTAGGGGTGTGGATTGGGAAGCAGAAAAGGCTCAACAGTAACTAGAACATTCCTGTGTTATCAACATCGTTTTGGTCACAAATCCAAAACTTAGTACCATACTCACCATTGTGAAGAAAATTAGCTCCAAAACCAGCATATGGGGGCATCCACAAGTTAAGAAGAACTTTGAAGACTCTGAAAGTGATGAAGGACCTTGTGAAACCCTGAATACAAGTTTCAAGGTGTAGCTTGGCCATGTTATGCTGTGATGATTTACAAAGTGAGGTGCAAACAAGGTATAGAAAGAGTATGCAACCCCATAGCTTGAAAAACTGAGTGAGCATGAAAAAAGAATTATAATAATTTGGAACCAACAGAATGCAGAATTTGTTTCTAGCCATGGGAGATTGTTCTGTTTCTGTGGATTTTATTAACGTTTGTTAAATAAATTAAAAAAAAATAAAAAAGCTAAATAATAGAACCAGTTGCAAGGACTAAAAATCCATAGATTCAAATGTATGTGTTTGGGTGGTCTGCACTTACTAGACTGAGAGCCACCATTTCTTACAACCCTGAAAGGAGCTATTTCACCTTGTTGAAAGCATCCATCACTCTTTCTTAGCAACAAACAAGGAGAAAAAGAATCTCTCGACTTTAAAAATAGTGGTTGGTGCAGGCAGGACACTTCAACAACTTTTGAATTGAGTATTTCTGATCTACTGCTTGGATAATATTGCTAGGTTAGGATATGGATAGGTTGTTAAGGTCATGGGAAAAAATAAAAGACCTTTAATTAAGTAAAATGAAAAGATTATTTTGAGGTCTTATTTGTAAAAAAAGTTATGGTATTTTATAAATACTATCTTAAAATATAAATACTGCTTTTTTAATTGTTTGATGAGAAAAATGTATAACTACACTAATAAGAAAAAAATGTATCAAATAATTAACTGTTATATTAGTAAATACCATATTAATATTTTTTGTCAAAATCCATTCCCTACAAAACTCAAATTGATGGTACTGTTTAAAATGCTAATGCTGTTTGAAATATTCTAGCAAAATTACATTAAAATAGCTGTATAAATTTGAATGTTAGAATATTATTGGTTTTATGCCAATGCTTGTGCATTGTCCATACATCTTTTGTTAATTCTATACTAATGTCACAGATATTAAGTGAAAATGGATGCTGCTGGTCTAAATGACATGCCTGCCAAGAAATTACTTTAAGAAGTTACAATTAGCATATATGAAATTATCAAAATGTGCTAAATGGGGAATTAAATACCTTTGTAAGAAAAGCAGCAGAAAGGTGAAAGCATAATACTTAAAACAGATCTATAAAAATTCTATTGACTCACTTTATGCAGCATGGTGGAAAATGTACATTTACTTCAATACAGGAAGGATAAAATTAAGCCTTTTTACAAGAGTAACAAATCTGGTTAAATGATTCAAAAGAAGATATTAAAAATATATCATCTATTAAGTCACAGTATCTTCCATTTTGGAGCATTCAAATAAAATGTTGCTAAGTATGTTCTATTTTCATTACATTTGAATATTTTTAGTATATAATGCTATTATTTTAGAAGATCTTTTCCCTTGAACCCATTAGTTCTGCTGATATATATAATGTCTGTTATAATTGTTACAGATGAAAGTGTATTAAACCTCATGTTAACTGCACATGTACAGAGATAAAAGTACTAAAACTAACATGATGAAAAAAGAAAACATTTCCAGACTTTATCGCACTTTAAAACAGATCAGCAACAAACATGCATAAAAAGTATACAAATACATAAAACCAAGTTCTAAATAAATTACAAATGTCATATTGCAATTAACTCTGCCACAATATGGGAAACACCTCTATAAAAAGAATGCATTTTTTTCAAAATAATGTATGTATGGCATCTGGTAGTACAAAGGACTGAAGAAATATATAGAACAGGCTGTTCAGATATTGTGGCAGTGTGGGCAAGTGGAATTTCTTCTTCGTAGCTTGTGAAACTGCCAGCTTTTAGCAAACTTCACCACCTGATAGAACAGATTACCACATTAATAAATCTCTTGATTTTGTCCATGTGATCCCCAGAACTGCTTCCTTGTGTTGGAGCACATAGTGATGTCCTTGCTACAAGAGGCTTTCCCACTGCCTTAGCTGAGATCAAAGACTACAAAATTCTTTTGTGCCTCAGGTTCTGACATACGGCCCTTTAAAATGGGCCCCATACAACAGTGTCCTCATAAAACCTTACAAGGTTGAGAAAATACGAAGATGGAAAAAGGGAGGTGTAGAGAAGAAAGCAAATCTAGCAAATTGCAGCTTCTCACTCATTTTTTGCCTTGCTCTTCTACCAACTGTGATTAGTATTGCCATAATATAAACCAGCCCTTTGCTGTTCTTTAACTTTTTGGTACTGTCTTTGCCAAGTTCTAGATGCTGCGGACACTCAGCTTAGACCTGATACATCTTTACAATTCAGATCATGCATCAAAGTCTCCATTTGTTTTTGACCAAGGTGAGATGAACAGCAGCCTATAACTAATTTCAGGATATAAAAATACACATGAAGTCAGGTGTTAGAGGTAGAACTGGCTCAGGAGGAGGAGCGTACTTGTTTCTGTTACCTTATTGCAGCCTTGGAAAGTGCAATCAGTGCCTGCTGAAAGTCAGATTCACTAGACATTTATGGATTTGTGGAACAATGGTTTAGTCTCAATAAATCCATTTAAATCCATCAATACATTAGATACAGCCGCAGGCCTGCGATTTTTTTTGTATTTTATTTATTTCATTTTATTTTTTTTTTACTTTGAGTGGTTTTATAGACTGCACTCTACTGCACTTCAGTATTTTGTTAGTCACCAGTTGCCATTTGTTCTTTCCAGTGTTGGCTAAAGTTTTTGGGGTCGACAGTGGTTTCAAAGATAGTGTTTATGTTTGAGATCAATAGTCTACAAAATTTTAACAAAACCAAATGTTAGAGAGTGCTTAATTGTTTGCATTGTTGGTGACAATGCTTTGGTCTATTCCCCTGCTGTACTCAGCCTTACTATCCCCCTCAAGTAGTCCACGTGAATCCTCACTTGCTGAGATTGAGTTAATACTTGGTCATATAAAAGTCAGCTGCACATTCTCAGTGTTAGGAACTGCTAGATCCGGTAGCGTGGCTGAGGTGAGGTTGCCAAGGATCCATAACCTCACATGTTACTGGGGTTACCCCAGATTCCCACATGACTCTGTGTGTACAGGAATCAGACCTTTATCACATACCCTAAAGCCTCGGTGCCTGTTTTCTTATCAACATAAATGTACATAGCCAGCAGAATCACCACATAAAACTGTGCAATTCACAAGAAGAAAACCCCTGAGAGGTCCCAAAATAAAGTTGTTGGTAGTATTACTGTCACATCTATAAAGGGACAGATCTATTTAACGTCCACACACACACTGTGAAGTCCATGCCTTGCTCTTTTCACACTTCTATCTTTGTTTCATTCCACAGCTCTCCATGAACCCCCTCTCACAAAGCCTCTTTCCCCTTCAAAACACATTTATTCTCTTGGTTCTTCCTTGCAGATAGAGGGACCTCATCATATTGATGGACACCTTCCCACCACAGTGTTTGGCACATTCAATTCTGAGAAAAATTTCCTTGTATCTTGGGTAGAGCTCCTTTACAGAGATCTTCATTGAAAAACATATACTTTGCAAATTTCACCAACCATCTTCACACTTGGACAAGGTGTTTACTTCTCTTCCACATAATGCAGATTCAGCCTTTTTTGCGACAAATGGGTGAGCCAAACCAATGCCTAGTACTCAGGTTATTGTCTGGTCCTTATATTTTACAAGACATTTTCCCTTTTTACTTCTATTACTACTTCTGGATTTTTGCTACAAGTCTCAGCAGCTGGCCAGGTCCTGCATCTCCATAACATGATTTCAAGTTGTGTCATTGTCCTTAAACAAGCATGGATAGAAGACAAGGCAACTCAGCAGTGGGGGGTGAAAAAACCCCACATGTATCTCAGATATCCTGTGGAACTCCAAAACCCCTGAGGGTTCTCTTTCCTGATCCACCATTACAGGGCTGAGTTTGATTGGGTAAATGTTTTTGGACATCGTGTGTGTCCCCTTTCAGTCTAAAAAGAAGTTCAATTATTGACCAAACTGCTACTGAGACAGTCTATAACCTTACCTCCAGTAAGTTTACAGGACACACAGGGGCTTCAGCATCCCAGGCCATACAGTCAGTGAAGGACATGACAGAATAAATGTTGATAGACTGACATTTCAGGTAACATACAGAATGTCCCTTATTCAGCCTATATGTGGGAGCTTTGATGGGTATTCCCTGTTAGTGATAATGGTGGGAGAGCTCCCAAATCAAGGGAGAAGTATGGATGATTTGTTCTTGAGGCACCAGACACTTGTAGCAAACGGAGAGCTCTAATAAGATCTGTTCTTACTATAGTTAAAAAATTCATATCTACATAGGAAAAATTTAAACAGCTGTCTAGTTTGAGAAATCATTACTATTTTTTTAATTTGTTTTATATAGGAGTTCTCACCTAAACCAGTTCTTGATTGACCTAGCCTTTATTTTATAAGCCAAATAATAACTTTGAAGGCTTTAAAGATGGATATAACTGTGATTTAAATAATTGTGATTTATCATGAAAATAAGGGAATTGGATTTTTTATCACCCAAGTCACAGGACATCCCTGCAATATTTATATGACATGAAGTTGGAGAAGTTGGTCCAGAAATAATTTTAATGCCTTTGCACTCATATATGCTGGTGTTTGGAGAAAGTTGACATTCTTGAAATTTCTCAGGCCTTGAAAGAAGATCTGCAAGTGAAAGATATGACTAATAAAGGTCTTTAGTGGCCTAGAATTTCTGGTAATCTAATTAAAAATATGCCAATAGATATTTCAGACTGAAAGGCATCTGTGATTCACAATTAGCACAAAACTCTTCAGACATGAAACAAGATGACAACCAACAGGTGTTGGGTTTAATTCATTTTCAGTGTTTGTCAGTCCACAGACTTGTAACCTGGATTAGCCTTGGCACATGTTGTCTCCTGTGTTATCATTGTGGATGGAAAGGGAACAGCCAGAGAAGTAAAGAATACAAGTTCATAAGAAACAAGATTTTATTAGTCTATTGAATATTAACCTATTTGTTTCAAATGAAAAACTACATAAAAATTTATGGGAGACAAAGTTACTTTGAGCAAACTCTTGAAAAACTTGAAAAATAAACAGTGAAGAAAAATATTTAACAAATTATTGTATATACTTATATAATTTTCAAGAAAAAACTTTTCCGTCTTCAAACAAGCATTAACAGTGCTAGATGGGTGACTGAGAAAACATATTCCTTACCTTCAAAACCAGTTTAATTTAGGCAACCTGCTTAAGCAGACAATGTATTTAAAATCAACAACATGAAGGTCACTTGAGCAATTAAAAAGATCAAGTAAACGGTAGAGATATTTTGAGTGGTACTGAAATGATTTTGTTTGCATGCAGCAACAAGCAACAAGTCAAAGATGTCAGCCTATAGCAGAATAGTACATCTTTCTTTTTATTTACTGGATGGGAAATATGCCTACTTGCCAGTTTCATTTTCACCTTTATTGAAGGATATTAGAATGATACAAGATATTGTAATTGTAGGTAAAAAATATAGGAGGGTTGGTTGTTTATTTGGGTGGGGGTTTTTGTGGGTGGGGCTTTTTTTGTTTTGGTTTGTTTTTTTTTTTCTCCTAGGAGTGCTACACTGAAGTGAATAATATCTGAAAGGGATAAAATTTAGGAATTTTAGGTTCCAGCATTTTGCAAAGTACAGATGTAGACATGTACCCACTAGCCACTGTCATAGTCAATTCAGTGAATTAGAAGAAAACAGTATGGAAATGACTTTAAGAAAAATAATTAAAACTCTGGGGAGTCTGGTATATATTTCTTAGCTCCGTTAAATTACACAATAATACCAGCAAAACAAGGCTAGTAATTTTAAACTTTTCCTAACTGAAGGTGAAATGGTTTGTAACAGTACCTGCAAAGAAATCGGGGTTTTGAAGGGGTCCCATAAAAGCAAATGCCATGAATGTTATTTCCAACCATGTCACAAGTAGGACTCCTTGAGTGGTATCTAGTTCATATATCATCTAGTTCCATATGTCATGCAAACACACATGTCAAGTGGTAATTTTTAAGCTATAAAGTATCTGGGACATGTGCATGTAGCTGATCTTTGTGATACAGGAGACCTACCAAATACTTGTTTCTTTCTAGATCAGTACATAATGGTAAGATGAGATTCCATAGGATGTCTAAAATGGCACCAGGTGCTTTTAGTTGGGAAACCGAATCCAATCCCATGTCTCTAACAGAAATTGATAGTGCAACGTGGAGAGAGGCAGCTATTCTTGTTATATGATGAAGTGTTACTCTAGACAGGCACAGTGAGTGTCACAATAGCTAGACTGAAGGGAAAGGGAGAAAGAAGAAAGTGTCTTCTCTTTCACAGTAAAATATTTTAGTTGTGGGGCAAAAATCCTAGTTTAGACTAAAGAAAATATAGAGGATTGCTGTCTCTAGGAAGCCAGAAACTATGCCAAGCATTGAAAAACATTTTCCTAAGTTGAATTAGCATAGATGTGCTACAATTTTGAGATTGCAGTTACATGAAAGTTGTTAAGTGCAAAGCTTAACTGAAGAGGAAGATCGTGATAAAATTTCTTGGAAATAGCAGTTATCAAAAACTCGGCTTTTGAAAACTGAAAACTAGGGGGAGGTTGCATACAGAGGCAGTGAAAGCATTTCAGTGAAGATTTGTCTGTGGGTCTACAATGAGTTCTGGAATAAGTGGCACATTTTCCCACGGTTCTTCACAGTGTAACCATTAGAGTGGCTGAGGGGAGTTGCACACCGACACCTGTCCTCAGAAATCCTAGAGCCCAGCGTCGATAATTACAGCAATGTTGTAGTTGTGAGTATGCAGGAATGAATCATAAGGAAGGATCTGAATGAGGATTCTGTAGAGAAATTTGGCAATCAGATACTACATGTGCAAGAGCTATGCTAAGGATACAGCCTCCAGTGATGAAGATTTACTAACTCAGAAGATGTAAGAACAAGGTCCAAGGGGGTAGCAGATCTCTTACTTAAGTCAAAGAAAAAGAGATATGGGAATGTTCCCTGCCTGCGTACTGTTTTCATGCTTATTTGTGAGTAGCAAAGAAAGAACAGGCAGGAGAGAGTCTGGCAGGACATACATTCAAGATCATTAAAGGACCTTCTCACTTAGACTTGGGTTATCTGGAGCATGAAAACTGAGTGCTGACAGGGCAAAGGCAGAAGACAGTAATATGTATAGTTCTGCAGAAGTTCTGTGAGTCCCTTCTGAAACCTACAGCCCTGCTTCTCAAATACAATTATAATATTTTGCATTACAAATAATCCCAGCTCTATTGTGACTCTTTTACTGTAGTTGAGAAACCCTCATACATGATATTTAAAAATCAATCCATGTACTAGACTTGCTATAACATCTAGAATTTGTTAAGTATGTTTTTTCTGATATAACAAAAATGGTATATTTTATATATATAACTCTCAGGAGGGTTAAAAGGAGTGCAAAGCTGCTTTCCAGCATGTACTGGTTGACATCCATCATGTACCGGTGCATATGGCTTTTTTCTACACAGGTGTGGGACTCTGCACTTCACCATGTTGAATGGCATGAGGTACCCAACAGCTCAGCCCATTTCTCCAGTCTGTTGAGGTCCCTCTGGGTGGCAGCACAACCCTCTGACATATCATCTATTCCTCTCAGGATGGTGTCTGTAGCAAACCTGATGCAGGTAAACTCTGGCCTGTCATCCAGATCACTTGGGAAGATGATGAACTGGACAGGACTCAGTATTGACTTCTGGTCTATATTGCTAATTGCTGACCTCCAACTAGACTTGGTGACACTGAGCATCACCCTCTGGGCCCTGACATTCATTTCCAATCCACCTCTCTGTATCCTCACCCAGTCCACACATCAACAGGTTGATAATGAGGATCTTCTAGAAGACAGAGTCAAAATCCTTTCTGAAGTCCAGATAAACTGCTCCCCAATGTTTGCCAAATCATTTCATTGGTGAAGTCTGGGTGGCTGGTCAGTCATGAATTCCCCCTGATGAAGTCATGAAAACTACTCCTGATGACTTTCTGGTGCTTCATGTGCCATAAAATGATTTCCAGGGTTAGTTGTCCATCACCTTTCCAAGGGATTGAGGTGAGAATGGTTGGTCTGTAATTCCCTGAGTCCTCCTTGGTGCCTTGAAGATAGGAATGACATTTTCTTTCCTCCAGTGTTCAAATACTTCTCCCAGTCACCATGATCAAAGATGATCCAGAGTGGCTTTGTGATGGCATCAGCCATCGCCCCCTGCATTCATGGGTACAGCCCATGAGATCCATGGGCTTATGTGTGTCCGGTTTGATTAAGTATTCTCTAACCTGAATCCTGAAGGCTGGTCTTACTACTGTGGTGGAGAAGGAATGCAGTACCTCAGCCTTTTCCATGTCTTGTGTCTCTGAGATCTCTGTCCCATGCAGCAGTGGGGCCATATTTTTCCTTGTCTTTCTTTTGCCACTTACATGCTTGTAGAAGCTTGTTTTGACATTCCTTGCCATGTTCAGCTCCAGGTGGGCTTTGACTTTCCTGAATTCATCTCTTCATTTTTGGGCAATATTTCTGTATTATTCCCAGATTACCCATCCATGCTTCTGCCTTCTCCACAGTCCTTTTTGTGCCTGAGTTGTGCCAGAAGGTCTTTATTCATTCATGCAGGCCTCCTGACACTTTTGCCTGACTTCTTGCTCATGGCAATGGATTGCCCTTGAGCTTGGAGGAGGTAATCCTTAAATATCAACTACTTTCTTGGACCTCTTGCTTCTTTTGCTTTATCCCATAGAACTCTTTCAACCAGACCTTTGGAACATTCCAGTCTGCTGTGCTGAAGTACATGGTTGTGCTCTTGCTTTTTGCCCTACTCCCTCCTCTCATAATCCATAACTCTAACAACTGTTGCTGCATCCAAGGCTGCCTTTGGCTTTCATATCCCCAGTGAGCCCTTTCTTGTTGATGAGTATGCAGTTCAGCAGAGCATATCTCCTGGTTGTTTCCTCTATCACTTTGGTCAGGAAACTGTCATCAGTGCTGTCCAGGAAAATCCTGGAGAGGAGACTACTTCCTGTTTTGTTTTCCAGAAGCTATCAAGACAATTGATGTGCCGCATGAGAATCAGAGTCTGTGAATATGAGACTACTTATATTTGTCTTTAGAAGGCCTCATATGTTTGCCCTTCCTTGTCAGAAACTGTAGCAGACATTGACTACAACCCTTGCCATTTTGCTCTCTAATACTTACCCATAAGCTCTCAGCTGGCTCATCATTTAACACTCCTTACTGCTATATGTGAATGTGCTTTATGTCACTCTGACATCATCCATTAAATTTGTTCCTTACCTTGCCTATTTCAAGGTTGTTGATCATCAAGGGCATAAATAGAACTGTCCCTTCACTCTGTTTGCATTTCTTTCTCCTGCATATCATGCTTTTTCCACATCTTTTTTTTTTTTCCTAATTCTCAAAAGTTTTTTGTTAGTTTTCAACTAAGATTCAGACCTTTGCTCATGCTCTGATGAAACCTTGGCTTCTATTCTTGGAACAGTCTCTTTTCTCATGAAGAAATACTTTCACAAATAATTTTTCTTCACACACATGAATAGTTATACAGCATGTTCTCTTCTTTTGATGTGTCCTTTCTATTTTAGATTAAGGTGCTAAAGATTCAATCTATGTATCATGGAAATGTATGACATATTTAATAAATCAATCCCAAAATAATCATCTTAGTACTTTCTAAACTTCAGAGTATTATATTCAATAAATCAATTGAAGTGAATGATTTGCCATATTTGCAATAGGTGTGGAATGTGTTGTCAAAGGATAGATCTGATGCTTTACTAAAATTTATAACGGTTGAAGGAAGTTTCTGTCTTTCATAGTAATGTAACATATATATCACTTATCTAAAAATATTAAAAATGAGTTATAAATGCTATTCACATAAAAATAGAAACATTTGGGATTATTTGTTGGTTTGCTTGTGTTCAGACCTTCGGTGTAATTATGAAAAAAATTATAACTAAGATGAATTGAACAAAATTTTTGTCTGTTTACTATTACTATTTAGCCTTTTAATGGAAAGATTCTTTTTCTATATGACAAGGTTGCTGGTTTTGGCTGGGGTAGAGTTAGTTTTCTCCACAGTGGCTACTGTGGGGCAGTATTTTGGATTGGTGTCGATAGTACACACACAATACACAGTGTCAATGACACAGAGGTGCTTTTGTTATTGCTGATCGGTGCTTACACAGAGACAAGGGCTTTTCTGCTTCTCGCACTCCCACACTGACAAGGAAGCTGGGGGTGCATATGAGGTTGGGAGGAGACATAGCTGGGACAGGTGACCCCAAGTGACCAAAGGGATATTCCCTATAATATGAATCACGGTCAGTATATAAATCAAAGGGAAGAAGGAGAAAGGGCGGGACATTTGGAGTGATTCTCTTCCCAAGTCAATAATATGAATCATGGTCAGTATATAAATCAAAGGGAAGAAGGAGAAAGGGCGGGACATTTGGAGTGATTCTCTTCCCAAGTCAGTGTAATGTATGATGGGGTCCTGCTCTCTCTCTTTACCCTGCCCATGGGTAGCAGTGAATTACTTCCTTGTTTTGCTTAGCTTGTGTATGTGACTTTTGCTTTCCATATTAAACTGTCTTTATCTCAACCCACAAGTTTTCCAGATTTTACTCTTTCAATTCTCTTCCTGAGAATTCTCTCCTGCAGGAGGAGTGAGTGGCTGTGTTGTATTTGATGGCTGGCTGGGGTTAAACCATGAAAACAAGTGAGAAATAGAATTCATGTAAAAATCTCTACTGAACCAAAATGTGTTGAAAAGGCTAGATTTATATTCCTGCATCTGAGTCAACAAGTGTAGTTTTGCAACAATGGCAGTATCTGAAGCAAGAGGAATTAATTTTGTGTATATATTAATTTTGTTCATATAAGTCCTGAATATAAAGTGGAAAATAAAGTATAGCTAGAATACTGTTTTTTTTATGATGACTAAAGCTACATTAAACATCATCTGAGGAAAACTCTGTGAAAGGAATTGATGTGAAAGATTTCCAGTATTACAGGGAATGTATTAGAATAATGATTTTTGCAGTGAGTTCTATCCTCAGTACCTTACAATTGAACAATACATTACATCGAACTTAACACGCACACACACAAACCCAAACCAAACAAAAAGCCCCCAAAACTCTGAACCAGATTCAGAGTATATTCTTTTTGCTCTCTTTCAATTGTATATCATAAGCTCCTTCAAAAGAAGAGAGTCAAATTCCAAAACATTCCTATATTTTAAATTGCATTTGCAGGTTTTGAAAAAAAAATTATTTTTCTCTTTTATGTTATAAATCACAAGATAATGTTTCTGATCAAACTTTTATTTATGAAAAAACACTTTTTCCTGATATTTCTTTTTGGTATCCTAGTATCTAATATTCTGCCTTAAGTCAGATTTGGTGGTGGTGGGAAAATCTTCTTTACATATCTGAGGCCTCTCTAGTCTGCCATTGCTCATTTTGTCCTGACAGTTATGCCGCAATATCTGCTTGAAGTTAGGTAAGTCTGGGCAATGTTCCAAAAGGAACTGTTTTGCTTTACAATGAAGCAGTTCCCACTCAACACAATTCCAGAAATACCCATCCTTTTCTGAATGACATAATTATGATTCTTCAATGCTATGCCATTTTAGTGAGTTCCACCACTATTTGTAATTCCAGTTGCAATTTATTTATTTCAGTGAACAGCATCAAGTCATTTGTGAGGCCCTCTCGGTTTTCAGACTTCATGAAATAAATCAACACAAGCAAAGCATTTTTTTCCTACAGAACATTTTATTGGATGCTGAAAGAAGTCCCTTCGAAACCAACTAAGCATTTACCCAAGGAAACTATATTTTGCTTCTGTGTACTTTTGTAGATTTGGCATTCCCAGATTTTAATAAAGCATTGTGGAAGCTATTTCACTTTGGCCATGATCACATGCAAGACCCATCAGCTACTAAAAATAACAAGCCTTTCAGAGACTTACAGTTTCTCATGCCATAAAGACCATGTTTAGATAACTCAGACTACAACAAAAGGAAAATGTAGTATCTTTGTGATAGTACTGTCTATTGGAGTTACTACAGTTCTCTCTTAAGCCAGGATATATCTATTTGGATATAGAGCACTGCATGCCAATCAGCAGCTATACAGAAAGTCATGCTTCCAGTTGTACATGGGTAAAAAACCAGAAATCAACAACAAGAGAAGCACAAAAGTGTTACTGAAGCATGAACAAAGCCGAGAGACTTTATTTGTAATCTCATCAGCTCCAGTACTGATCCTTTTGGGGTGGTCCATGTCAAGTCACTGAATTTCATCAGCAGCATTACTTTAAGCATAAAAGATAGCAGTCATGCTTAACTATCTGTGTCATAAGATTCATGAAGATTCACTAGTTTATACCTGTAGCATTCGAAGATAGGGATTTTAAGTAAATACTTTCTTATTAAATACCAACAGAGTAGTTTTATTATAATTCTAATAAGCTAACTAACAGGAACATCTGTGCCTTCACTCCTCTACAAAAATGCCTGTTTTAAACTGATAAGCTTCTGAATTCTGTAGCTGCAACACACTATGTTAATAACGTGCCCTGTACTCCAAACAGTATACGGTACAAATTCTTCTCAAATGCATGCAGACTAAACCACATTTCAATTTCTGGTTATAAACTCTTGTTCTGTAATTAGTTAGTATAGCAGCCCTGGATGTTTACTGGCACCTGTCCAACACTGCCTTTTACAAGCCATACTTTTTGAGGATTTTATTAAAAATCTCAAATTTTCAGGGGTTTAAAAATCAGGTGTACTTTTGATTTTCAATGGACTTATTTGGATATTCTTAGAAGTCATTAAATCACAGTCTCCATTTAAAGTATCATTATTAGTAGGTCTCTACATATTAAGTAGTTTACATTGATAACAAAATGCTAAAGAGGTATTCATTGCTGTTTACAGCAAAGGCTTATATTTTGGAGGAAAAATAAACATACATAATAACTATTCCTTTCAATTGTAGGGACTAGCCAAAGTGATTATTATCTTCATTTGTTAGCAGTCATTATACACTTGATACATGTATTACACATCCACTACACTCACACTGAGAAAATGACTGACTGAATTTCTACACCACCACCACAAGCAAGGATTTTGTGCACTAAAACTGTACACAGTACACAGTATGCTCACTGAAAGAACCCATTTCTGCTAAGTGGGTGTTAGGTGAGTACTTGGTGCTTACTTTAAAGCGGATCTGTCTTAATAAAAATGAGAATACATAACAGATAGGTAGCTCTAGATATATCTTATGATTATCATTGATTAGGTACTTTGTGATATTAATACATGTATTTGGTTCCATAGATGTTTTAAAATAACACAGACAGTTAAGAATCACATTTATTCAAATGCTTTGAAAATCCTTGACAAGTCAGAGTCCTCATAACATCGAATACCATTCTTTAAAAATTAGTATGTCCAAGTTCACAAACAATGCAACAGTCGTGACAAATATCCTCTTTGAGAGCATCCTCTTGACCCATCTTGCATTTAGGTTTCTAAAATAATTGGAATACAATCAAGGAGTCCTGAAAACAAAGAAAATATTTTTCTAATAATGAAAAGTAGAAATTAAACACGAAAGCAAGCTACTGACTGTTTTACAGAAAATATTTATGTGTTTATGTATGCACTTTCCATGACTCATTACCAAGGAAACATTTTGCTTGAGGAGCTGGCTGGTCAACATCCACTGTATGATTCCAAAATGAAAATCAAAAACTCTGATGGTTCACACAGAATTAAAAATATGGTACCTGAAACACACTGTGCTTGGAGCCAGATCCACAGGATGACTTCTCAGGTTGTCTTTGGTCTGGTGTCATTCTACTGGAGTTGCCTGAGAGTTTTGACTCAAAGCTGCATGTGGTTGTCATCATGAACCTGCTCTTCTTTCCTTGCAGGAGTAGTTTGAGCCTGTGAGGCTAGCTTGATGTCTTACCTGGCACCCGGCTTCCTTTCTCATGTGGGGCAGCCAGCCTTTGCTGCTTCCTGACGTGGTGCATTTAACTAAGATTTCACTGAAAAAAAAGCCTAGTGCTCCACTCAGCAAAAAATGAAATATCCCAATACCAAAATAGTATGTGGATCGAGATGGTAAATAGATGCTTAACTGGTCTTACACTAATAAAACCAGTGATTTTCAATCTCAAGCAGAGTGTTAAATGACATCAACATACATACACAAATCCCAGTCTCAGAGCCAAAAACTGTGCCAATGTATTGAGTAAGAAATATGATATAATTTGTCATTCTTGACTGAAATCAGTTCTTCAGATATAACTATAAAGACATTTAGTTCTAGTGATGAAATATTTCTATAAAGTCCAAAAACAAACAACAAAATAAAAAAGAAACCAAGAGAAAATTCACGTATTCATGGTGTTTTTCAATTAAAAGTAAAAGAAAATTAATTATTTCCCAGCAACATATATTTTATAAAATCATATTGACAGCACACACAAGTGGGATTTCAGAATTTTAAACTGCATGCTGGTTTGATCATTGATGTGTCCAGTAAATATTAGTTGATGCAGGAAGCATGATGACAGATCAAGTCTGATATTCAAAGAGATAACAAAAATCATTCTTAAGAGTACCTTATGTTTTCTCTTCTTTCCTTCTGAGTTTTGGGATCCTGTTCCTCTGGGGTTAGTCTTATGTAATTTTTTTAACAGCTCTAATTGCCTATTTAGCTGCTTCAATGCAAGGACAAACCTTTTGTCAATATTAATTATTAATTCTCTTAATTTTTTTTATATATTAATATAATATATTATAATTTGGAAAATCTTACATTGGATTCCCAGAACTCTCATGAAAAAAATTTGATGTTTGGTGATTTTAATTATGCAAGGGTTAAAAATTTCTTTAGGTCCTTAACGACATCAAGCTTATCTGCCATTAATTTGAGCACATAGTCCCTAATGCTTATATATATATTTTCTGATTTGAAATTAAAACACAAGCACCTCTTTATTTATAATTTTCCATTAGCTTGAAGTTTAAAAAATCTTTACTAAATATTGTATCACTAAGTTGTTTTTTATTTTTAAAATGCGACAAAAATAATCTAAATGCATGTGTTGTAGTAAAATACATCTGTAAAATACATCTCTTGGAGTGGCAAAGAATAGCTGCATTTTGTTTTCCAGTCATAGACCTCAAAACAGGATAAACATGATTGTTGAAGAGTGGTGTCTGTAGAGTTTGGTTCACACTCAATAAATCCATTCTCATGATGTGTGGCTGTAAATGGATAGAACTATATAAATTACTTTCAGAGAAAACAGAATTCAGTGTGAGAGAGGCATCACCAAAAAAAATGGAGAAGCCGTTCAAGGCAAAGTATTGTCACACAGTATTAGGAGAAGTCTCAAAGACTTTGTGACTGAATAGTGTAGATACTCCTCAATGAAAAGCCTGCTTTCCAAACAAAATCTGAGGCCAATAAGCTGTGTGTTCTTGATCTGAAATATATTACAAAAGAGGCAAAAATACTGTGTAGGTTTCTCTCTCCATCTTTATTCACTGATTCATGTATCTAACATAACATTTATACACTTAGATACTTCACCACAGGTAACTATTGACATTATCATTGACATTGTATCATTTGTTTGAAGAAAATTCCAAAGGCTCTTCCTGACCCCAATGAAAACAAATCTAAATTCTTTCAATATTAGACTTACATATTTGAACACCTTTTTTATATTGTAGTATTCATATATCCTGTCAGTTTTAAGTTACACATGCCCCAGAAGAAAAAAACCAAACCAAACCAAACAAACCAAACCCAACAAACCCTGAAGTGAGTATTAGATTCTAATATTCAATTCTACTGAGCTATTAAACCAATGAAAGCAAGAAATGTTGATAGAATATTTTCAGCTGGACGCCCTGGACATAATCTAGTAATGGGATAATATCTGATCTATTTCTCAAAATCTTATATAAAGACACAATTCAGATTGGAAACTCAACATTTGTGAATAAGAATATAAATTTACTAATTTTCTTTTTTGAATAATACCTTTTGCAGGCACCTTCAATGCAAAAAAAAAACAGTGGAGTTTCAACCTAGAACTAAATACAATCCTTAAAGCAAAGAACATATGAGACAGACATAGCATTCTGTGTCCAAGGACTACTGAACATGATTTCTCTGAATCAAGCTTAATCAAGAGTTTGATTAGTCATGTTGCTCTAGAGCCATTCACTAAGTAAACAGTGGTAATTTTTGAAGTCACACAGTTTAATTTGTGATCTATTTAAGGTCCTGAAATAAGTCAGCTGGAAACTGCAAAGACAAAATAAAAAACAGAAGCTGAACAGATATGCACGAGGATGAAAATTGGCTTATTATAACTAGTAGAAAATGGATGCAAAAAGATGACACCATAAGAGTGATTACTTCCCTTGCAAATTAGATTAATAATATAGCTGACAAACTTTGAGGATGGTACCTGAATTTAAGTAAGAGACTAGAATGTGAGAGATTTTTAAAATTAATGAAAACTGAGGCAAATAGTTTTCTCTGGCTTAATTAATTAATTAGTGTTTACCAAATAGTAATTAAGTTATACTTCCAAATACTGAAATATATTTAAAACTAATCCATTAAAAGCAACAAAATCAAACCAATAAAAAACAAATAAACATACAAAACTCCACAGATTTAAAATTCAAATTTACAATTAAAATTAGATAAGCTTCCATTATGAATCACAAAAGTAACTGGAAGGCTCTATTCAAAACTTCTTTACTTACCTATATTTTCTATAAAATATTCTCATCTTGTGTCCAGGATAGCACCAGACTTCTGCAGCACTGGTTTTAATTTATGCTGTCAATGATGACACTACAAAAATGCTCATAACACAGGAAAAAATAACTAATGGTATTTATAAA
This sequence comes from Campylorhamphus procurvoides, assembly GCA_013396655.1. Classification (NCBI taxonomy): domain Eukaryota; kingdom Metazoa; phylum Chordata; class Aves; order Passeriformes; family Dendrocolaptidae; genus Campylorhamphus; species Campylorhamphus procurvoides. Next base: position 414,898 of record WBMV01003156.1, on the reverse strand, counting down.
CAGACCTAAGTAGAAATGTGTTTTTACATCTTTCCACAGGAGAATTTACTATCAGTAAAAACTATTACACTATAATATAATTTACATACCAATGGCTATAAGAAATCAAGAAAAACACTGAAATAAACAAAGCAGTTTGGTTCTATGTTTGAAGAACAAATTATATGCAGGCATACATTGGATAGGGGAGAAGAGATGTAGAGGTATTTTTTTCCTTACCTTAGCATACAGGGCAATGTTCTTTCAGACAACAAATGCCAGTTTAATGGACAACCAGCATGAATGAGTGAGGACATACATTTTCTATCTTTTGAAATTTTCATGAGAGGACCCAAAATAGCCAATGCCTGTTTAGATATGAAATTCAGATTGATATAATTAAGAGAGATGTTGAGCTTGATAGGAAAACTATAAGTGTCATGTCAGCCCCGAAGATTCTACTAGAAAATTAGACAAGTGCCAACTTGACACTGGGAAGATATGAAGAAGAATTAGGCAAAAGGAGGGGAACACTGAACTTTGGGAATAAAAGAGAAAAAAAAAATTGGAATTAGTGGATTAGACCTCCTGCTTGAACACCTCCAAATCATAAGCACGCTCCTGAACATCTGAGATGAAAATTGAACAAGTCTACCTCTTCAGACATGTAGGTTTACTAGTGAAATTGTAAGAATACTGAATTAACATCACTTATGTTAAACACCTAGTGGAGGTTCAAGTAAATATAGAAGAAAAAAGAAAATTTTAGATATGATCTTAAAACAGCGTACTGAAGAGTTTTGTTCATTAGTGGTGCCTTGTACTTTCAGCAGATTTTGTGGATGAGTATGGTTTTAATTGAATTTGGTAAATAATCTTTTTTTTTTTTTTAACTGACCCAAACTGACTTGAGTGTGACTGCAAGGTGACCAGGCATTCTCAGGCAACCCTTTATACAAGACAACTGACATTAAACACTACTCCGCTTCTCAAAATTTTCTCAGTCTTAATCCAATGGTTACAAAGTATTTCTTCCCTTATATGTTAGATCTGAGCACTGTTAATAGAAGAATTTCTATGGAATTGTCCCAGTTACAGGGACTGGGAGTAGTTTATCACTATGTGGGTATAACCAAAACTGTGTATTCTACACCCTCTATGTCTTTTCTGATAGACTGTCGATAATGGATCATTTGCAGCAGCTGCCCAGGACACACCTGACACCACAGGCTACAAGCTGGGTGTTAAAGAACTCTGTGAGGCAGGGGTGTTTCTGTCTTCACACCAATGACTCAGGTGTGATAACTGCCCTCCAGGGAGGCATTAGAACCTTCACACCCAGCCTGAGGGATCATGTCTGTCAATGGGCCAGCAGGGACTGGCATAATAGGCAGCTGCAATGACCTAGACCACCAAAGATTGCAAAAAAATCCCATAAGTCACGGAGTTAGATCCCCCATTGTGAAACCTCCCCACCCTGGGGAAGGTACTGGACATTCCCACCTGAACCTGACCATATATAGTCTTTGGGTTTGGGCACTTTTGGTACCACTCATTGGATCTAGAGGAGGACCAGAACTTCAACAGGAATGTGACCACCATCTTCACCAACAGGTTTCTTTTACTTTGCATTCGGGGGATCACGTGGCACTAGCACAGGGATTAACAAACACCATCCTGTCCATGTCCCAAGATGTTGTGTTATACATCTGTCTTTGTGAGTTAAAAATCAGTTTTTTTCTGTATCATTGTATTTATTGAAATCTTTTTAGTAAATTGTAACTCTGACTTGTAATCTCTCTTGAGTTGGGTTCATTTCTACCACCAGTTTACTTTTAAACCAGCACATTGTGGAAGTTAAGCAGTTAAAGAGAGTACCTGCTGCACCCAGAATGTATGCTTTGGCTTGTACTGGGCACTTTATGCTATAACTGAAAAGACTTTAGTACCTTGTTTGTTTGGCTTTGGGTTTTTTGTAGCAATAGAAAGAAAGAAGTGTCAATATCATCTTCAGGTTCTCTTTAAAACAAAGCAATAGATGTAGTAGGTCTACAGTGTCTACTAAATTTTAGTGCAAGTAATTACATTCAGCTTACCTTGAATTCCAGCTGACAGTACCAATGCTGCTGTGCATTGCTGAACATCTCCCATCTAAGGATGGCTGCATTTCAGCAATGAATGAAGAGATCCTATTATTACTCTTCATTTACATAGGACATACTATTTATGTATTAACAGTGCAACTTTAAAGAAGAACTATGCAAATAGGTGTTTACTAGAGAGCCTTAAGTGTGTTTTTCAGTGGATGCAACATTTTCTGAGGACAGCTTGGGGACAAATTTATATTTCTGGGTGAAACAGAGCAAAGAACAGTAAATGTCTGCTCACAAAATATTGTATAAACTCCAAAATGTTTCCTTGGAAAACAAAAAAAGCAGCAACAAAAACCCCACCCAAAATCTAGAGAGACTGAATGTCAGAAAAAAATGTAGAAATAAACTTACGAGCAGCATCTGCAATACTTCTGTCTTCTGCAACTTCACAAGAGTAGAGCATGGCCATATACCAGATTTAGCTTTTATTTGTCCTCACTTAAAATTATTCTTCGTTTAAAGAAGAACTCTAAAAAGCACATGTTTTGGGCAAACAGGAAAAGTATGGGTAGATGCACACAACTCTTAAGTAACTGAATTCTAAAAAAGAGTATCTCCCAATATTTTTAACATTCTTTCTTCCCCTTTTAGAATGCCAGTTAAGTGTTAATAATCACAGCTCCATCTTCCATAATTTAAAATGGGTTTAAGTGATTTTTTGCAGGTTTTTTTTAAAACAAGTAGACCCTGTTCAAACCAAAATCATAACACATATAGCTGCCTTGTAAAACTTTGTGGTCTCTAGCACTATCTTCACTTAAAAATTCAGTTAGACACATCCCCCTCCTCTGTTTTTTGGAGACTTCCTTAATCATATTATTAAGGTTGCAGAACACATCTATCCATACTAACAGAATCACAAAGCACTTCAGTTGCCTTTTCTCACACCTACATCTACCAGACAGTAAAGAACTCGCAATTTCTTACTCCTTAAGAATTCAGCTCTGTGGAATACCCAGACCCCAGAGGGAAATCTTGTTGATCACCTTATTTATGGTATAACACATAAAACCCCTCTAAAGGGTCTTTAACACACTAGTTTGGTTGCAATAAGATGATTTGCCGGAATGGCAGTGTAAACTGCTGAAGGATTCAACGTAGGACTGAGAGCCAGAAAAACGGAAAACTTTTCTTTTTTGTCTTCACAGTGAAATACAAATAATGCTTATCAAAATCATGGCAAGTTAGTTTACTTAGAAAAAAAGGGACTCTTCTTGTGTTATAATCTCTTTGCACTGTGTAGCTTTTGGTTACTATATATCTCAGATTGCCATCTGTAAAATGGGGATAATAAACCCTAACTACATTCCACCTATAGTTGTTGAGGTTGTCACCTTTCACAATATATGTCAGAGGGGTGTTGCATATATCATTTTCTCAAGAGTTTTCCCAGCTTCCAAATAAAAAATGACATTTTTATTATTAGATTTCTTTTTACCTTAAATACAAGAAGGAACCCCCCTTTTAGGTTGCAGACTCCATCATCTTTAATTCAGCAACTGATTTCACCTGTTGACTGTTTAATACAGTGTCAGCATGAAGTGTGAGAAGACTTTTACATTCCCTTAATGTGATGACTGACACTACTAGTGAACAGCAGTAACAGCAGCAATTTCAAACATGCTCTTAATAATGTGGTGTTTTTTCGTTTGTTTGAAATGGGTTTCTTTTTTTTGGTTTTGTTGGATTTCTTTTTCTGATGTGATGACCACAAAGTCTCTTTGTAAGTTCTTCCAAATAAGGGATTTTGTCATCCTTTATGCTACTGTAACAACATCTCTGTTATATTAAGGTCACTGCTACCCACAAGCGCCCATCTGATTCACTAATAATCATTATGAACTTTTCAAAATGAAGTAATGTGTTGATTGCTTGAAGTGCATTTACTTTTTGTTACCAAGTTTTTAATTAGAATGAGAAAATGCTTTCTAAATAAAAATTACTTGCTATTAATTAGCTAAAAAATGTGTTGGAATGGCACAATCACTTGAATAGAATGAAAATGTGGAGGTTTTATTTTAATTTTAAAGGCTGTGTTCTTGATGTTACAAATGGCCAGAATTTCTGAAAGCAAACTCAAAATAATGAAACCACAAAAGATAGGAAAAAAAAATCTCAATTTCTATCTGAAGTTAATTTTATTGGCTGAACTGTGGACCTTCATAAAAATTGGGGCATGAGTATAAATAGATACATGTTTATTTAATGGAAAAGCAGACAGATTTAAACTATAATCATGCTAGGGAAACTATAATTAAAATTCTAATAGATTGATTATAGTAGCAGAAGAAAAAAATTATTCAGCTATGAAAGATATTAAGTCCCTGTTACTCATTGAGGAAATTTACTAGAACTATTCAATACATACCTCTATTTTACCCATAGAAGACATTACAAAAGTTATAGGAGGTAAAAAACAAAACAAAAAAATTTTTACCTAATTTTTTTTCTAGCCAAAGACTGTTGAAATTAAACTGACAGAACAAATGCACCTTCATTTAATCTACCCTTTTACAGATTTAAAAAATAACCCCACAACTTGCAGTCATTTTATACCATTCTGTAAGTACCTTTGGAAATAAATTCTATGACAAACTGTACTGACTTTTTCTTTGAATATGCCTGGAATTTTCATGAATACAGCTGAGTGGACTACATATGGATATGACAAAGCAGAAACCACCAGCATTTATGACTCCTATACTCTGACCTGGACAGCCCCTGAATGCCCATTCCTGGACCTTTTCACCTTTCCACATGAAAGAATACATATCCCATTAAGTGATAGTTGTTTGTTTGTTTTTCACCTCATTGTAAAGTAATTCTTATAGATATTTCCTCTTTGAAGAAGCTGCCCACAACCAGGATATATATGTTTCTTATTCATTGATATATCAGAGCTCCATATATGCTGATGTGCAAGCTTAGGTTGAAAGGGACCTTATAGGATATCTATTTCCAAGCCCCCTACCATGGGCATTTCTGGGGAAGGGGCTCTGCCTGCAGCTATTGTCAGAGGAACATCCCACCTCAACCCAATGCTGTGAGGAGAAACAGCTTCAGCTTCCTCATTCCCTCTTCCTCTTGTTTTCAAAGATAACATCCACCTTTTCCTTCCCTTCCTCTCACAAATGTTCCTCTTCTCAGGTCCTTGGTATGACAGTGTACCTGATTTAGTAATTACCAGGTTAATACCAAGACTGTCTAAGGCTCTTATGTCAGCTCAGGGCAGCATCACCTATAGCACGTGTGAAAAATGTAAGACATTTCCTCTTAGGTAAATGAGATACAATGATTATTGTATCACATTCGATGACTCTTCAACATAGTACCAGCCATGTTGCTAATCATGTTCTCAATTAATTGATCTGCCATAATTTCCTACTAACTGCAAGGAAAATGTACTACCATTACAGAGTATGAAAATACACGGTAGCTGCCTTTTACATCTATCTTTGCTGCCTCTGCCCAGGAGAGAGTTTGGGAAAGAAATTTGGCAGTTGTGCTCCTCATATCCAGGAAAAGAAGAGTTTAGGAATTATGTAGATTCACAAGAAACATAAGTTTAAGAAAGTGTTCTTGCCTTAGACACACTCCCAAGGAAGCTTTACCTGGTTGAATTTGAGAAAGCCCAGAAATCATGACTTTCAACGGATGATCATAAAGCAGGTAAGAGACAGAGGCTTACAGGGCTCATGAAAAGTTTTAAACCACTGATATTTTTGAAACTCACTCTGAAGATCTGTTGTGTCTTTCTATCTAGGTCATTTAGCTGAGAATGAGGACAGACAACTGCCAGTTTTGGGAGGATGGCCAATGAAGAAGACTTGAAAGGCTGGCATCTTAATTGAGAAATTTGCATTTTATTTGCTGAAATTTGCATTTGCTGTGTCACAAAGGACACAGCAGTTTTGGATGACCACTCTTACCTTCATTGTGATTAAGTGTGTGCAGTCACAGCATGTTACAGAGAAGTTATTGGAAAGAAAGTTGTGTCTTTCTAAAGGTGCTGCAATGACTGTAAAATAGTTAACACATGTTAAAGAAACCTGGTGTTGGGACCTTCTTGTAGTCTACATAAATAATCCATGGTATGAAGTCAAGAGATATATTTAAATCATTATGTCACTGTAAAACAGATCAAAGAACACTGGCATTTCCATGAAGCCCTGACATTATTTTAATATTAGTCAGAGACAGGACTCGGGCTTAGCTGATTATTCATCTGTACCATCACTAAGACATGTAAAGGCAAAAGAGTTAATTACTTCACAGCAAAACATACTCTTCTTCTGTGATTCTTCTTTTCACAGCACCTAGAAGGAAATTTTTTTCTGAAGTGACTAAAGATAATATATATTCTAAAATACAGGATGTGTAAGTGGTTCAAAGCATGTCAAAATCTTAGAACACTCCAATATGTAGAACCGAGTAGATAAAACCTGTATGTTAGCTCTGAAGTTGTTCCAACCATCAAATCTGTGGCTTGATTTTCAGTGATGTGAGGTTTGCTTTGGCACACATCATGTCACAGAGTTGTGCCACATCTCCCTGTGCTTCTCCTGCACAGTCAGCTGCATCTCTGCACATCCAAGAAGAGTCTTACACACTTCATTCCAATATTTGCAGCGCAGATGGCAGGACTTTGTAGTGAACAGCAGGGCTCAAACCTGAAGTTCTCCGGTGTTACCCATCTCCACATTTAGTCAGACCGCTGCTCAGATGAAATATGGGTATACATGGTGTCTATAATTTTAAACCTTTTTTTTCTTTTAGTCTACATCCAACAATTTTGATCCAGACATCATATTCTGGGAGAAAATAGGGTTTCTCACTGCTGTGACACAACAGCAAATGCATTTCTGCAAATTCATATTTATTTCATGCTGCGTGCCGGGGGGAAGGAAAGAAAGGAGACGGTCCCAGCCGATGGTGGGATGAGGGCTAGAACTCCTTTATTCATGGGAGCAATGGGACTTATATAGGGTCAGGGAGGAGCTTGGAAAGTGGGAGGAGTTTGGGGGCGGATCGCGGCAAGAGGGGAAGGGCTTACAGGGAAGGAGGGGAATACAGATGGGGCGTGGCCAGCCTCACATGATGACGCTGGGATTGCATCACCAGCCAGCCAATGGGAAATAGGGAATATACAGCCAATGGGAAACCAGTAACCAGGTAACCACAACCAATCACAATACAGCATACAAATTCAAAGGGATAAAACATGAATTTGTGAGTTCTGAGGTAATTGTCCGTTTGTGGTATTGATAAACTGTTCATCGTGGTTGTTCTGGTAGCCTCTGAGACACTGTACTCCAACAATTTCACATGTATATAAATTCACATTTGACTATTGGCATTTCTTTTCTATTATTTGCATTCAATAGAAAATGTTTTGCAGAACAAAAAAGTGAAGATAACAGAATATAAAAAATTGCATGCTCATCAATGTGAATGTTACTAATTAAGAACTTGAAATAAACATGATGCATAGGAATACAAACAAATCTCCTTCAGGTTTTTTTTTTTTTTTAATTCAATGAAAGTTAGCTTTCCTACTAAAAAACCCAAAAACAACAAAAAAAAAAACCAAAAAAAAACCAAAACAACCAAACTAATAATAAAAAAGAAGTCAAGATAAAAAAAAATACAAGCTATAATTTGGTATAGAATTCTTCTAAAGATCTTCTAAAGAATCTTAAATTTAACAAAAATATTATTCAAGAAATGCATGTAAACCACCAGTTTTGAAGAGATAAGCTCTGCAAATGAAAAGCATCATTGCCTACATAACCCAGTTTTTGAAAGCTAAAGACATAATCTTTGCTTCCTTGTAGCTTTAAACCTTCTTGTTCACGGACTGAAAAATGAAAGCTTGCTCCTCTTTCCTCATCCACAAATAAAAAGTTAGCAATTTGTACATTTATAGAACTATGTGTTGATAAATCTCGAAATGACCCATCTAAAAAATATTAATTAATAAATATTTTATTTTAAGTACTTCAGGTTGTTTTTTTTAAAAAAAAATGCATTTTTTTATTCAGTTTGTATACAGCACTTTTAAACTTTATTCAAAAAACATCAGTCAAATATTAGATTATTTTTCTGTACTGTTGATTAGAATACAGTTTCCCTTCAGAAATAATTTGATAATAATCCCTACAAAAATATTTTTAAATAACACTTTTCCTCACCTTTTCGCAACATCAAAAAACCATAAGCTGAAAATGCTAAATATAAGTTAAGCTATGTAACTCCTTACATATGTAAATAATTCATGATTTTTAGCATACTGATTATTACTTTTAAGGTAATGAGACTAAAAAAAAAGAGGGCAGTATGACTCAAATAATTTATTAAAATCTAAAGGGTAGGAACTTTTAAGTTCTACATTTGCCTAAATTGGGCACTACATCCATAGAACGCATTCTGTCCTGGGAAATATTTCTCCCTACTTCCCTGACTCACTTAATTCTATTCAAGTTCAAACCAGAGTAACAATCTATCTATTAGTATCCATGTGGATTTCAGCACAGGTAGTTATGCTAAGCGCTAGGACAGAGTCAGACTTCTCTATATTCAGTTTGAAATTTCCTTCTTTCCATATCTGTTCAGCTTCATTAGGAGATAAGGAGTGTTATCTCAGAAGAAAAACACGGAGATTTGATCAGATTTTAGGAATGAGGAATGCATAAACTCATTTCCCCAAGACTAATGAAATCTAAAAACTAGTTTAAAGCCTAAAACAGCCATTCAACTGTTTTGCCAAATACAGGCACCAAAATGCCTGATGTTAGGCTATCTCAGAGAACACAACTAAAACAAATCCTTTTATACCTTCTGTATATATACATATATATGTATATATATATATACATACATACATATATACATATCTTCTGAGCAAAAAGTAAATGGTTTTACTTCAGAATAGCTAAATGATCCATTGCAGCCTTCTTGCAGTTAATTGACTGTATTTACAGTGGGAACTAGGAAAACCCTAATTCTGCAAAACCAGAGATACATCTCTGCCAAGATTGCAATAACAAGCAATAAAAAAGTTTGGCTTTAGAGTTAACTGTAATTAACATCAGAGACTGATGATTTTTATCAGGTGTTCAGAAGGGATAAGTCTAGATTTTTGCATTGGAGAAACCGATAAGAGGAAAAAAATATAAGCTGTTACCATCACATCACCATTGCTACAGCATTCTTTGATGATGAATAGTGTCCTAGACAATGTCTTTTCTTCTCAAACTGTTTTTTCGTCTATGAATTTTCATTCTCTCTCAGCTTGCTAGCATTATTACCAGAAACTTTTAAATATCACTAAAAAAGCAAAGTTGCGTTTTCTATTTTGAGTTTACATGAGTTTCAAGCACATGTATTGACTTCTGGTACTAATTGCTGGCTCAGTGATAACAGGCCAAGAAGAACAAATAAAACTTAGATATAAAACAAGATATAAATGCACCCCATCTTCTTTATATTTCTAGTAATTAGCAAACATACTTTAATATTGCACTAATGTGGGATGTTCTCTTGAACACTCTTTTCTGTTTAATTGCATGGGTTGAATTTTCTTTCTGTATTTAAATTCTTTTCCTTAATTGCCACTGTATTTTTGCATTACAAAAACAATACTGTAATGATTTCCACATGAATGGACAGAAAATGTAAATTATTCATTGATTTTTAACTGCCCTGTAATTTCTTAAGTCACATCTGTAGATGTTGACATGTTTTTTCTATATAGCTGAAGATTTTTTAAATTTTGGAAATAACTGAATAATCTTAATTTGTTCTGAATTTTTATAAACTATTGCTTCATTGAATGCTAATGCAAACTTACATCAAGCCTTTTTAATTTCTTCATATAAAATTCTAATATCTCTTTACAGATGTTTTAATACTTCCAAGAAAAAGAATAACTAGGATTAAAGCTTTCCATCATATTATCATAACATCTATAGGCTCTACCAAAGCAAGGGGTTTACATTGTAATAGCAGATGATCTTACTGCAGTCCATTGAAATAAATAGCTAGTATCCCTCTCCCGCTTTAGTACTTCAAAGCTGCAATAATGGGTAATTTCAGAAGAAATTTAGAAAATAAGTACTGGTGAGATGTAGGATGGGGTTGCTAAAGTATGAATACATTTCACTGTATATAGAATTTGGAGGTGATGGTCTTTTAGTCATGATACCAATATGAGATTACTTCTTTCCAGGGCAAAGCCATCAGACACTTTCAAGTGATATTTTGAGAGAAGTGAAAAACCTCAAAAGGCTCTAAAGATTAACTTCACCTCTTTAAATTCTTTTATCCTCCGTACTATTCCATACTTCTCATGCTGGTAGCTTGAAACAATTTTATAGAGGGGGTAGAAATATAACAAGAATATGTATATCAAGTATAGGATGAGATGGGAGTGAAAGGTTGAGTTTGACCTTAAATTTAGCAATCTGATATTGCAATGCTGGCTAGTTGAATGGACCCTGACTTTCTGAAGTGTTAAAATCAGAGCAGAAATATCTTTGTAGAAGGTAATCTCACCTGCAGTTACAGCTATGAAGGAAGAAGAGAACTCCCGAGCCCATTTTCTGCTGGGAATTGAACATGGCTCCATCATTAGACTTTAAAGACTCTAAATGTATTAAATACATTTCCCTCATTGTTCTGAATTAGACGTATAGAAAGAAGCATTCTGAAAGAAGTTTGAGTGTAATTAAAAGTTGATGAAGCTGTACCAGTGAGGCTGCACAGTGGGGGAGAGGGATGATAATAAGCAGGAGGAATAAGGAATCAAAACAGAACCTGGCACAATAAGATATTGACCATGGACAAAGAAAGGTTATTTTGTTTAGGTTTTTTTGTTTGGTTGGATTTTTTTAAATTTGTTGTTGCTGTTTGTTTGTTTATTTTTAAGAGAGCATTATCCCTTATTCCTTCTTTATTGATCTCAGCAGATACAGAGCAAAAGAATAATAATAATTAAAAAAAAAACAGAGAAAAGTTAAGTAACTTTAAAAATCGTGTCTCTGGAGGTGAACCTGCTGTAATGTGGAGAAGACCTTGTTGAAGGATTTAAAAAAATCTGCTTTGTCTGATTTGTATTTCAAAGATGAGGACAAGAAGGTCTGCTTGTGGGGGAAGAGTGTGGGCAGCTGAAGGCTTATTACTGTGCATCATTTGTGCAATTATGTGTTTTTATTATATTATTTAAGTGGCCAAAAATTTATCCCCTTTCAAGAAGTATTATAATTTTCAAAATGTTGTCCATTCCTCATTGATATTTCCCTCTTTTTATGAAATATTTAAGTTTTGCAAGCAGGGTATTTTCTACCAAAGGATCTTCAGATACATATTTTCTATCCAGCATTACTGCTTATATTTGTAAAAGCCACTAACATTTGTTATCATAAAGAAGTGATTTTGAAGCTAAAAAGCAGAATCAAAAGTTCTGTTCCCACAAATATATACCATACTTAGGTATTAAATTAATTCAAAGAAAATGTAAAATATTTTAATGTATTTTATGTATACACCCTTTCACTTACCTAATCAGGTAAGTGAAAGGGTGTATACATAAAATACATTAAAATAAATACCTAATCAGGTAAGTGAAACCTAACACTCTGAAAATATATTAAATAAGTTAATTGTCATAACTTTCTCTTGACTCCACATTAAACATTTAAACCAGAAACCAGACACTGAATATATACTGGAAATACATTGAATTACTTACTTTTCATTTGTCAAAAGACAGATGCTTTAAGTATTGTTCTCCTATGAGATATTAATTTCCTAGAAGTGCATTCTTATGTAGCAAATTTGATGCAAAATTCACTCCAGGAAACCTTTAATTTTTTTTTAAGTCCAAAATACAAAGACATCAGCAGATGCTGGTAAGGCAATTTTTCAAACTAGGAATAGCTATTTATTTCAGGAAATTAAAATCAAACAGTAGTCAATTAATGCTTCAAAGAGTGAGATTCTTTTTAAAATGTATTTTCTTTGCTAAATACTCTGTGTGGTTCACTGGATAGTATATGAAGAGCAGCTATCTCTGCTGGTGCTAAGCTGGGAGTCAATTTGTTTTTATTCCTCTCAAAAGATAGGTTGTGTGTTCCTGAACATTTCACTTTGATCCACCAATTTTCACCTGTTATACTGTGATTACATGGATGGATTGCAAAGAGGCTGTATTAGTTAAATTGCCAAGACAGGGGCACAGTGGTTTCCCTGAGAACAAATATTTCAATTTAAAATTCATCAGAAGCTCACTGTGTGCACAAATCCTTCTCACAGTTTTAAAAGGCTACAGATGGGCTATTTGAAATACACCTAATTATGCAACGTGCTGGTTACCCCCTTTCCTCCAGGCTATGGGAACTAACCACAGGTGTCTGCTTTAAGCAGTGACCCAGCCTTTTCTCCTGGAGCATTACCAAATTTCTTTGTGGTACCTAATCCTCCACCTCTCTGTAAGATTTCCCGGGTCTAGGGTTGTTTCTTTCTTTTGTAATTTCGCTGGCATAGTTTCTATGCATTGATTTATCTCTTGATTCCCCTTAATAGCAGAGGGACCCTGTGAGCCAACTGCAGTAGACCTGCAAAGATCACCACTGACATCTCCATGATATCTTCAGCCAAATCCTGGAGTTTCAAGCATGTCTTGTAGCTTATTTCTGCAGATTTTTCCAGATCCAACACTTGAACTGAGAAGGTGATTTTTAGAGGACATTGTAACTAAAGAACAAGAAAAATCACTCTGTAATTTGGGCAATAAAAACAATATCCTGCCCCTGGCAAAGAAGCAATCGTACACGAAATCCTGCCTGATTTTTTTTTTCCCCTAAGGACCAATTCTGTCCTCCTGAAACACCAAAACCTGTATTTGAGACACATTTCTCCAAGCAAGCATTTCCTTGAGCTTTGTGGAAGATCTCTTTATGCTAAGTATCAGTATGAAATATCCCTCTTCCCTGCACCTGGAGAGAAAGATGCTTATTGTCCTGCAAAGAAAGCAATTCTTACAGTTTTAGTTATAACACTGATATTTTCTTTTTCCCGTTGTTCCTTTTGTGGTTAAATTCCATTCATTCAGCTCCTGTCCTACATGCAAAGTGTGCTTAAAACTGATTTCCCTCTCTTATTCTTCTAATTATGATGAAGTGTTCCTCTTTTACAGAAAACTGTAAGTTAATTCTTGATCATATAGTCACACCTCCCTAGTTCATAGCAAAATATTTGTTCCATGTAATTCCTATCTAACTTCTACAAGTCTAGATATTTTCTGCCACCATGAGTGGGTGGTGGGTCAAAACCTACCTGTAACTTTAAACTTTCTGCTTTTTTGATAGCTAGAAATCCAACTTGTGTCAAATTTTGAATAAAAGAAGACCTGTCTGTGTGGATATACTTATGTTTCAGATAAACACTATTTATTCTGAAGAAAATTGCTAAGATTTTCAAGAGAAAGCAAAAACTATCTAAATATATATTTACGTTGCATGCATTGAATATAACTATATCTTAGCTATACATAGGTAAGCTTGACCTAACATGCAAAATGAAATTGTTGTCATTGATTCCTGGGACAGTGTTGGCAACATGAATGCTTGCAGTACAGTACTGTGACAGAAAGCAGCACAGATGATCCTGTTTTCAAGGAGTAGAAAAGGACATGCGTACCTGTTGCATTACTGGCTGCTGCAGTTAGGGTATTATTCTTTGTCCCTAGTGCCGCTGTTAGGTAGTTTTTGCCTCTCACCCATCAGCTACTGTCAAAATTAGGATATTTTTCTGCTTGCCTTGTTTCTATAAGGTTTTGAGCATGCATCCCAAAACGACAATCCCCCAATTTCACCAGGAAATTTTTCCTTATCACTATAATTTCCTTTAGTTTATTCACAGAGCCCTCCAGCAGGTTTCAGTCTCTACTTTTAACCTGGAGATAAACTTATATATAAAAGGCAAAAAAACCCCGACCAAACAAAACAAACAAAAAAAACCCCAAAAAACAAACAAAAGGAAAAGGAGACAGGGAAAAAGGATTTGTCCTAAAAGAGAAACAAGAAATGCCTGGCTAGGGTCTTTCCCATTTTCTCTTGTGTCTGTCATGTAAGTATCCATCTTTGTCTGTGATTTCAGCAAGGATCACATACTTTTCCTACTAACTCAACAGGACATTCCGCTGCATATTACATCATTGTGGTGGTTTAGTTTTCTTGGTTTTGGTCTAGGTCTTCCCTGGTAACAGGGGCATAACTAGGGAAGTATTCCACACTATTCCTCTACATAATCATGTGTATATAAGCCAAGGAGGGGAGGTTCTTCTCTCTCTTCTTTCCAGATGCTTAGTAACAGCTGTGAGGGGGAGCCGGCTCCTCTACCTCCCCAGGCCTCCCGGGGTCTGGAGGGGATTGAAAAATCCCCACGTGGTCAGGAGTAAAGAGATACAGCACCCCCATGCAGGGAGGTCATAGAAAAAGCCTCTAATTACTTGACTCAAGGGTATTTAAGCCCTTCGGGCAGGGTTTGGGAGGTAGGATGTGATTGGGTAAGGGTTCAGGGGGCACGGTGTGGTTTGGGGGGCACAGGGGCCAATAAGGGAGCAGGAGGACCAAAACCCAGTGGGAACCCAGGAATAGGGGTTGACAGGTAATATAGGCAATAAGGTCTGGAGGGGGGCGGAGCTGGATACCCGGGGTAAAGGAACACTCTTTTCACATGTGTGCAGACGGTTCTAGGGGTTATAATCTAAATAGAGGAAAACCCGTACATTAAAAGGTACAAGTAATGCTGAATTATAAAGTCTCTGGTCCTTTGAAAGTTGTTAAAATGGTGGTCTTGTCTCTAGGGGTTTCCCTTTCCACGATGTGTAGTCTGAATGATCCTGTGTCTCTGTTTCACATGTGCTGTGGGAGGTCTTTCCCAACAGCTTAGAAGACAGAAGGTCTCAGTGTTTTGACCTCTCTCTTGTCTGTGTGAGCTGTGGCCTATCTAAGAGCTGTTATCCAGAGCGGCGCAAGGGCAAAAGAACTGTTTTCTTGAGGGCAGTTTGGTGAGAGCTTATTGTGTTAGTTACTTTATTGAGCTGTTCCCTGAGTTTTTGAGTGTGTGTATCTGTTTTGCTTTGGTTTTACCCGGTTTTGTCCTTTTTTCCCTCCCCCTTTTCCCTTTTGGGTTGTTTGGGATTCTTGTTCTGTATATACACAGTGTTTAATTCTATATAACTGTAATATATGTGAATATATATATATATTTACTACAAATTTTCTTTTGGTACCTTTTTCTTCTCTTTTGGGAGTGGGGAATCAGTGTGGCCAATGGCTGGGTTTGGGAGGGAGCCAACCCAAACTGCTACAATCATCTCTTCCTCCTGTCCAAGGCAGTAACAGAGTTCTGACTGCTCAGCGACTGGTTTTGTGCCGCTGTACTCAGCTGGCCTCTGTTTGACTCGTGTTTCAGTAACTGAATGCCTCCTCCTTGCTTCAACGTAGCATAAGACACTGCTATCACCCATGTGCAGTCCTTAATACTGGCATGTGCACTTCCCATTGGAACATTGTCTGCTCCTACCTCCTCCCATGTTTTTCTGTCAGAAAAATAGGGGCTGCTAACACAGTTGGCATATTTGTTTAAGTCTTTGCATCTACTTCTCGATTACAAAAACTCTCTAGATGCCTATTTGTTGTCAGCTAAAACCCAAAATTTTCTTGCTAAATATTGTGACAAACATTACTTCCTCTCCTTCAGCTTCTTACCTTCATGTACAGATATTTGTTTTAATTGTTCAAATATTGCCGAATCTTTTATCATAAATTCTCCCATTTGCTAGGATGACTGGGGCCAAACCTCATCAGAACTAAAGTGCACTCAGCCTTCCAAATTAAAATTCAGGATACAAAAATATTTCAAAAAGTGTTTTTTTTCAACTTCCCTTTGATGTCTAAGAGCATTTCTCTGCATTAATAAGTGAAGACCATTTAGGTTAATAAAAGTTGTTTATTGATGTCATAAGTAAGATGCACTTCTGAGGAGTTTGAATCTTTTCAAAGAAAATAAAAATGTGCTGTTTTCTTTTTACCCACAAAGTTTCTTCATAAACATGTGCACATGTGCACACACTTAGCATATAATTAACTTGATCTAATTTGAATAACTGGGGCTAAGACCTACAAGAAACTCCTCAGGCTCCCTTCATAAGCAGTGGAAAGACATAAGGCATGATTATTTAAATCTAAAATAGATATTTAAATTACTCCACATGTTATGTGCTGTAAAAGCACTGTGTCTCTCCCTTGATTATAAAAGGATGGATAAGACAGCTGAGGTGTCTGGCTCAAAACTGAGCATCTCTCTGTAGACATTCACAATTAGATTAATTACTTTCCATCTGTCATATTTCAAAAAGAGAGAAAAGAAGAAGATAAATCTTCCATTTCAGCCCCAATAAAACCTGTTTTAATATAATCATCTCACTATCTTTGAGAAAACTCCCATAGATCATAGAACCCTAGAATCCTAGTGAAAACCCCCTGCAATGAACTTCCCTGCATTTTCGTTAGGTCAGAACCCCATCCAGCCTGGTCCTGAACATTTTCTGGGACAGTGTATCCAACACCTCTGTGGATGACCTATTCCAGTGTTTTACCACACCCATTGTAAAAAACCTCTTTCTTATATCTAATCCAAACATGTCCTGTTTCAGTTTAAAGCCATTCTCCTTTGTCTTATCACTAATGCAAGAAGTGAGGCACTTGTAAGCAGTGCCTCTCTCTCACTTGTGGACCCCATTTAGGTCTTAACAGGCTGCTATGAGGTCTCCCTGGTGCCTTTCCTTCTCCAGGCTGAACAGCCCCAGCTCTCTCTGGTTTTCCTCATAAAAGATGTGTTACAGCCCTCTAACCATATTTGTGACTCTCCTCTAGACCCACTCCAACACCTCCATATCCTTCTTATGTTGGGGACCCAGAGCTGAACAGTGCTCCAGGTGGGGTTTCACAAGAGCAGTGCAGAGGGGAGGAATCCCCTCCTCTAACCTGCTGCCCATGCTGCTTTTGATGCAGCCCAGGACACAATTGGCTTTCTGGGCTGTGAGCACACACTGCTGGCTCATGTCAGGCCTCTCATTCATTGCTACCTCCAAGTCCTACACAGCAGTATTTCTCTGAGTTCCTTCATCCCCCAGTATCTATACTGGTGCAGGACCTTGGTACATGAGAAAAATTATGTCCTACTCGTGTGGTGTTCTATGACTGCATCTGCTTTGATGTTTTAGTGGAGATCAGGAATAAGCTTTTGAATCAAATCTCCAGATCGCTCCCTTTGCTGTGCACTTTTTTGCACTATAGGACAGTCATGGATTTTATGAAGTGGATTCCTTTTGTAGTCAGGCAAGACAGGGTCCTCCAAAAGCATACCTAATTCTAGGTGCAATAAAAATTTGGTCCATGGGTCTAAGATGAGATCCATGGTACTTCAACGAAAAAGTCCTTGGGAAGCTGATTTTCACCACTCTCTTTCCCTTGATCCACATCTATTGATGTGTACAGCTTTCTCCACAGAATGCATATATTACTAAGGCTTTGGCCAGAGGAAAAGCAATCAAATTTCCAATTACTCTAGGAACACTAGATGACAATCCGTTGATGTTTGTTGTATTCTGAATATGAAGGATTCCCCTAGAAACGTCTCTATTTGACACCTTTCCTTTTTATAGAATGACATTATTTGTGCTTAACTTTCATTATATTTTCTTAGGAATGAACTCTGAACTCACTCTTTCTGTTCCTTCGATCTCTGTTGTAAACTTTCAATTACTAATTTGCAACCACATTTCATGAATCTATATAAGAAAAATCTCTCAAGTCCATGTATCCTTGGGGAATTATCTTAGAGTCAAGGAGAAAGGCATCATTACTGCAAGTTTTTTTATTTTTTTTTAATTTAATACTGTACCTTCAAATACTGTACCATCTGCTTCTACAGACACTAACTACAACTGGCTGCATCTGACATCCTCTCCTTTTTTGCCTATTCCCAATGCTCTTTACACAGAATATAAAATCTCTTTTACACTTCTTACCTGCCTCTCTATATTTGAAAATTGCTCTTATAAGAATCTTTCTTATTGCTTGTAATTTCACTCCCAATTTAAATTGCAACTAATATTATTTAGATTGATAAATTCATGTATTGAACAACCTAACTTGAAACAAAGTGTAAATGAAAGATATTGTAGAAAACAAAAGCTTTCTTAAATCTTATGACCAATTTCTTCAGTTCTCTGTTTTCCTGCATATATTAGTAAGAGTTTCTGTTTAGACAATTAACCTTTTTATCAGAAAAAAAATAAATATTTGGAGACAGAAATAAAAAATGCTGGTACTCACAAAATATAAACCAATTGACAATTAAAAAAAAAATAAATGACATTTTAGTTGGAAACTCTATTTCTCCTTTTAGGAAAGCTAAACCCTTCCTTTTATTGAAAGAACATGAAATTGAAGTAAAAACACCTTCATTTTCTATTTTAATATATTTTAATTTTTATTAATTTAATTCCTAATCTTTTTTGTTGTTGTTAAGTTAGGCTGATTCTGAGATGAGTGATTTTATTAAATAGCTCTTTTGTCTAATATCAAACCACACTGTTCTTCTAGATTCTCAAACAGACTTAAATCAACTGAAAAGCATATGGTGTTGTAGACTTAAAACTGTGTAATTGAAATCAAATGTGGTGTGACTGTTGCTTTTTTCTATAGTAAGCCCTGTGGAATTCTCCCTAAAACACTATCTGGAGGTATTTCAGATCTGTGAAAAGGGAATAACTTCTGCCCAAAACAACATGGACTGCAGGATGAACCAAGCCCTAATTATATAATTCCTGTTGGTTTCTGCTGCAGTTGTTTCCAGCTTCTTTGACTGTTCAATTCAGTTGATTAAATACTCACTCATAAAGAAAATTTTGACTCTTGAATACAGTGATGAGGTGATCTTGCAAACACAAAATCCATAAATTCAGAGAATGTTTCCATGTTCCCCTAACCTGTTGTTTTAGTCACATATACTAAAAAAGTAAATTAAAAATATGAGTTTTCAGAATTTTGTGAAAGCCATAGTAGGATAGCAGTGCCAGTCCTGCCTCATGTCACAACATAATGGTACCCTAGGCTGATCCATCAATCCTTCCTTTCCATACATCATGCTCACAAAGTGTCTAGAAGGAATATTACTCACAAAGAAGAAGAAAAGAAGGAATACCTTTCACTAAGAAGAAAAAGTGCTTCTCTCCTCTTGGTTTTCACAAGCCTATCCCAAGCTGTTCCTTGCACATTTCACCTATTTTTCAATGATCCTCTGTTCATCTCAAGAAGCCTACTGCTGCAAGTAATAGAGACACCAACACTGAATATGTATATGCTCATAAGTCCCGTTTTAAGAGTCAAATGTTTGTAAAAAAAGAACAGTCTAGCATTTTAATATGGGGGTTGCGAGTTTTCTTCTTCAAAAAGTTAGGGATGTTCACTCCTGATCCATGCTTCCATGCATACGCAGCCATTGTCTTCACAGCCATTGCCTTGGGCTCTCAAAGAAGCTCATATGAAGAACACTGGGCCCTGTTTAGCATGGGACAGCAAAAGACACTGTATTGTGTCTATGGATAAAAGTAAAATAAGAAAAATTTGGTCAAGAGTTATGTAAAAAGGAAAGTAACTTATTGCACAGTAGGTCCAAGAGTCTTCCTGTGCTGTTACTTCAATTACCTTGTCACACATCTACTTCTGCAAAGTTTAGAATATACAGTGACTTTCACTATATCACACATGTGAATTTGTATTTAATGTACCCAAATAGTATGATATGACCTTTTCCGTGTGAAATTTCACTTTGATTAGACTTTAGAAAATCAGCTTCCTTCTGCGTAATAAGCTGATAGAACTTCATTTTTCTGTTATAACATTGATTAAATCTTGAGTATCTTTCAGCTACAAAAACATATGGTATAAGTAAAACATGCACAGATTGAAACATTTCTGAGGCAAAATTGGTTAACTCATTTTTTTGAGCATCAGTAAGATTTAAATTTGGATTTAAATGATTAAATCTGTCATAAATTTTCAGAATACAAAAATATATTTAATATCATGAAACCTTTTTCCAAAAAATGTCATCCTCAGTGGATTCAGGTATCTTATATATATTCAAATGTTTTAGGAACATAGAACATGTTCTTAGATGTTATTTCATAAACTTATTCTGGCCTCTGACCAAATGCAGAGGCCTGTGACAAATATCCGTTCCATGAACGTCAAAGAAATACATTGTGGTCATGAAAAGTTCTTACAGTGAAAATAGTAGGATTTCTTTAATCATACCACTTATATATACATCTCTGTTTGAGTGCATATTCACTTCTACTTTTCCTGATGATTTATCTCACAACAAAAAATGCAAATAAATGTCTTAATGGTGTAATGAGGGAATGCTTTTATTTGTCTCTGAAAATGTAATTTTTTTTTCTCACATATATCATTCCTTACCAGTCCGAACTCTTTTCAAACAATGTTAAATAGCAGCAATTCCAATGCCTGGAAGTGCAAGGTTAGAGAAGATGAGCTCAGTGATCAGTGCTTTAATCTTTACCTTGACTTCAGATGTTGCAGCTCAATGACATTTTTTTTTTCCTTTAGTATTGGAATTAAATGAGAATTTACTCTGTGAAAGATGTAATCGTGTAATCAATGTCTGACTGATGTGTCAAAATATTTATTCAAGTGAATGCATCTTGTTGAAAAGGTGAATGTTTACAGGCTTGTAAGAGAAGATACATTTAATGGATCGTTTAAAATACATATTTGCTGATTGAAACTGAAGCTAAAGAGTTTCTGAAGTTTCCCCTCCCCTCCTCCTTTTTTTCCCAAATTTTGCAGTAGCAGTTCAGGTTTAGCTAAAAGACTCAAAGAAAGAAAGTAGTTCTTAGCTGTTAAAATATAACACCTTATATAGATACAGCAGCTGTTCAAAGTTTAAATATTCCTTATTTTCCAAAGTAAATTGCTTTATAAATATATAAATCACATCTGGTTTCAAATTCAATATTTAGAGACTTCAGCTTGCCCATATTCACTAATTCCCTCAACAAGCATTTACTGCCATAATTTTCCATTACTTAAGAAATATTATGTTTGTTTATTATTTTATTTATTATTATTATAACTGTAATAAACTCTTTGCCAGAGTCTTGATCCCTTGAGTGCTAAGTCTTTCATAACTGGTGTGTATAATAGAAATAATGCCAATGTTTTACAAACACAAGTTAAACTGTGGAATGAGTTTGAGATTAAAACAGTTACAGAGTAATAAAAGGCAGTTTTAACAGTACAAAGCCATCTCCCTCATAAACATTATTACCACTCTAAGGCAGTAGGACTGCACAATTTCAATAAGAAAATATAGCAAATATCTAATAAGTAATTTGGAAAAGAAAAGGACAAAGAAGAAAATAGGCCAACAAATTGCCAAATATATTCAGTTTTATGGGACTAAATAATTACACTGAGTGGTTATGATAATGTTCTGTAACAATAGAGAAAATTGGAACATGTGTGTTGAGCAAGCAGTTGGTATCTTCAACCCCCTTATGCTCTGAACTTGCAACCATTTACCCATTGGGCAGAAGGTCCATTTGGGTCTGTCACATTCTACTGGTAAGATTCTGTCATTTCTGGTGTTCATTCCTCTCTTTGGTATCAATATACTTACTTGGGAAACAACAGCTGGAGAAATGGTCCATTTGTAGCCCTAGTTTTTCCTTTTATTTGGTAGATATTTTGGACAAACAGTGATCCAGTTCTTCAGACTCCATGCTGGAGCAAGTCACAGTTTCTTTGACAAGCAAAAGTAATATGGACCTCTGTGCAGCAGGGTTTACTGGATTTCTTGATGGATTTGCAGCCGGATGAATAAGAATAGCAGTGAGGATATTTACTTTTCCTCTCTGGAATTGATAAATTACCATTAGCTCATTCATTCACTCATTCATTTTTGCTAGCTGTTGAATAACTTCTGTTCATGTCACCTTAACCACCTCTGAAACATTCTTAATCTGTCACCAATGGTACCTCAAAATATTACATTTAGGTAGAATTAACTATTCATTCTTGTAATGTTTTTATGATGGGAAATCGCTTTAAGTAGCAGCAGCAGCTAGTTCATAGCAAAAAAACCAAACAAACAAGAAAACCCAAACAAAATCAAGGATGACCCTGACAGGGATTTCTAAGTATTCCACAAAAAGTACCAACCTTTTTAAAATGTGCTTGCTATGAGCAAGCATTTTAATTTATATTCAGGAGTGTTTGGTATTACCTATAAAATTCGAGAGCATGCAAATTCATCAGTCAGTTTACTGCTTTACTCTGCAGATAATGTCTGTAGAAACATGCAGGAAAACCTACTTAGAAAATAGATAGTCAAATACCAGATCCATGAGCTGAAGAGTTTATTATAGGTTCTTGCTCACCTGCTACTGAGTAACCATTTCAGTGTAGTCCCACTGCTGTATTTCATCAGAAATCTTTCTGGTCTTATGTGAATCGCTGTGATATTCTGACACAAGGCAGGAAAACTAACCCTATATGTCTGACAGCAGTTGACTCACTCAAAGTTTTATATTTCCCACACATTTTCAACAGTTTTCAACTACCATGTGGTGAGTATTTCCTTCACAGATTCTTGCTTTGGCGTCTAATAAGGCATATAAAACATCACTCTAGTTGTGAAAACAACAGGAAGTCTTTAAAAGCAAATCCATAAAACTATTCCTCATCCTTTAGTCCTATTTCTAAAATTTTTGAGTTCTCTTTCATTTATATATTTTTATGAATATGAAAACTGTTATTCTTTTTCTTTATCTACAAGTGAAAGGCAGAAATGCTGCAAAACTTTTCAGTCAAAACGTGTTAGGAAAATTAAATTTCACATAGAGCTCATTGATAAACTAATATCACTAGTGAAATAGGTTTTGGTGCATAGTCTTGAAAAAATATCTTTGATATAATAGGACAATGGATAGTGTTAAACCTAGAAGGGATTCAGAATTTTAGGGTAAAAAGCAGGTGCAATTCCCTGGATGGACTGAGGTTGACACAGTCCCCAAAACAGCAATAAACATCTGCTCAGAGGAATAGAACAAAGCGTGGAACAGAGTGGAGACTACATTGCTCCCTCCATTCTATTCCCAGCAGAAAAGGAGAACATTGTGGTACTGGGACTATTCGGTATCTGTTGGACAGGGGAGAATCCAGATGTTCGGCTGCTGAAGCCAACAACCGTGTCAAAACCCCTCCTTAGGTGTGGAACCATGACCACCCCACTTCCAATCAGAACTAAAAGTTATTTATGATTAAAGTCATTCAAACTCCACCCAAACATAGAGAAAATAGTATAAAAGTAAGCTGAGGATAGGCAGAAGGTGAGAGAAGACCTCCACTGAAACGGCTGGGATCAGTCAGTGGGCTGAGCCATCTTCTCCATGCAACAGAGGGGTGCCTTGGGGTGTCACAATTTGAATTAATAAAAGTGTTATTACATAAACTGTTAGTGAGTCTTTGCAGTTGCCAGCCGCAGATAACACTTTGGCAGGACTCTCTGAGGGGTCTTTGCCTTGTTCAGTCCCCCCAAAAAAGGGTGGCTGAGGTACCCTCCAACCTTGTGAGTCTGTTGGTGAAAGGTCTCCTTTACGAGCCACTGACAGACAGCTGGACACCAGTGTCTCAACTTTCATGGGACTACTGAAAGACAAAAATCTGAACTCCCAACTTTCACATGACAGATATCTAAGAAAGAGATTTTTAATCCAACTTTAACTCAGCTTTTTTACAGTTTGTGCTGTACTGTTCTCTCAGAACTGAACAGGATAAAAAAGTAAATTAAATAAATTGGTTATCATGTAAGTGAAATAATCCCTGTGCTGCCAATCAGCTCAGATTTACCTTTATCTAGGGTGAGAGGGGTCATATTCTAGGTGATCTGATCTCCGCTTTTAATCAAATGAATATTAAAGAGGTTACACAATACGTTATAGTTTGACTGTCTTTTCTGCAATTAAGCATTCATCTATACCAAGTTTTATTTCAAAGAGTATATCAGCAGAAAGTGGGAAATGTAATATTTTTGCTCAGCAGTCACTTTAAAAAAAAAAAAAAAGTCTCTTCTTCCCCCCTGCCCCCCTCCCCCCCAGCAACCAAAACACAGACTGAGCTTGAAATTTTTGAATAATACACACGAGGTTCCTTACAATCCTGACATGAAAAGCATTGCAGATACTAGTGTTATATCAGTCTTTCCTAACTGTCTTGAAAAATATGTGCCATGTTACAAAGAAAACAGCTCACCACCTGTTTATGTAAAAATTATTTGAAGAAAAACAAGCATGGCCATATGGCACTCTAGCAATACTGTGGGAGCATGAGGAATATTTTCTGTAGATTGTAGTAGATAATGGTCATGCTTAGTAGGGTGTCAAATATTGATGACACATTGCATTAATAGTTAATTTCTCCTTTTATTCTCTAAATGCTTACATTTCTTAGCAACTTGTACGTTACAAACAAATTAATAACTTATTATGATGAAGAATTCAATTTTGTACAATGACAAAATATTTAATGCACTGAAGAAGTCCCAAACATTCTTCACTTACGGGATATTTAAAAATATTATCCATTCATTTGAGTGTCATCGTGCCATTTCATAGTAATGAAAAGACTGCTCTTAGAGGTACCAAGTATTTTCCTTTGTGGTTTATTTTGGGGATTTTTTTTTTATCACAGATATAGCTCTGCATCTATATTTGGAACTTAAAAGTTTATTTCTAGAGGAAAAATATCTTCTATTTACTCCTGAAAAAAAGGTCTCAATCTGAAAATCGAAATTGTCAATAGAGAAGTTTTGCAGAGAGTGGTCAAACCTAATTGCATATATCAAAGATATTTACAAGGCTAAATCCTAGGCAAGCCCAGAGCTCCCAGAGAAAGGATTAAAATGGAGAAGAAAAAGAGAAGTTTGGCAAGAACAAGTGCTAAGTTGCCAAGCTGGAGAGTGAAGCACAATGGGATGGAGGGGGGACTGGGAATCAAGACAAGCAGATTAATAAGAAACACTTTTTAACAGCTTGTGTGTATATATTCTGAAGTGCATATGAGCACTTGCTTTCCTTCTTTTCAGTATGGTGCATTTCTAAATATTGATTCAGATGGTGTTCTTTCTTTCTTTTACTCTCTGCTCAGAAGAGACACTGACTCAGATTCACCTGATGCAGACCTGTAGGTGTTGGTGTGCGTTTACCTTACAGTCATTGTGGGGGGGAATTTTTGTGAGCTACCTTTGTTCTGCTATGATAAACTACCTCATTTTCCCAGAGTGGTTCTTAAGCCATTTTCTATGTTTTCAGAAAAGCAAAAGCATAGCAATATATGGATTTTTTTTTCCAGTTGGTCAGGGAAATCATATATTTACTTTCCATGCATTGCAGAATGTCTTGGTTTGATTTTTTTTTTAGG
>WBMV01003156.1:311489-389178 GCA_013396655.1 Campylorhamphus procurvoides | reverse complement strand
TTTTTTTTTTTTTAGTTTTTACTGCCATGAAGCATGAAGCACATTTACAATTGGAACAGTTGTGTACAGACAGAAATAATATTTCCCACAATGGTATATAATCCTATAATATCAGTTAGTCTTCACGGAGTTCAACAGAATGGTCAACTTTTAGAAAATGGCTTGAAGTTAAATAATCTCAAGCGGGAACTGGATTCCTGAATCAACAGTCTTCCTCTGAGACACAGAATAATTGAAGATAGACTAATTGGCTCACAGACTAGGACATTCTGCTTTCTCCATGGAGTAAATCCTGTTATGGTTACTATATCCATCTGTTAAATGGTTGTATTTTTGCCTGCTGAATAAAAGAATGTTTTGAATTGTATTCAGAGAATAGCTTCTGTTTTCCTTCAGCAAAACATTCTAGAGGTAAAAGTCTTCCGCTGAGAATGTCAAAAACTTTACTTCTTACTGCGTCAATCCAAACACTGAACTACTTGTTATGGTCTGTGAATAATACAGAAGACATACTTGAAAAATCCCAACTAAAGTACCATGGATTGTTCTGAGGTTGATGTATATTTTACAGCTGCTTGCTATTACAAAGAATTAGCCTTGATATTCAAGAAGTTCTTCTTTGCTTCTCTAATCCTATATTGAACTACCTGTGTGATGTGGTCAGAAGCATGTGCCTCATATTTGACATTTGGTCATGTCACACATAAATGAATGCAAACCTCTTAGTTTTGAGATTACTCATTACATTTTCTTTTTGCATTGCATTATTTTTCTAGAGCAAGGAATTTTAATTTTGCTAAGTTCTAGTCCAACAAGTGTGCCCCAGAGCACTTATCAAATAGATTTATCTCAGGTTTCTATTTACGCATTTAGAAGCAGAACTTAATTCAATTACCCGTACCTTAACAGAGCTGTTAAGGAGTACTGGCATGGCAATCTCTTCCAGACATTTTTTTCCCTTCTGCATCATATAAGTAACACAAGCAATAAATTGGACTCAGATTTTTTTTTCAGCTAACTGCTAATATCTTGAAATCATTAGGCACCTGTCATACAACATTGCTAGAAATGAAACTGTGCATTTGGAGGCTGGTAGCAGCAAGTCCATGGCATGTCATGGCCTTTCTTTGAACTCATCGATCCGCATACAACTCTCCAGAGTAGCTTCAACTGTTCGCAACCTCTGCTACTGCCAGGAGAAACGAATACCTCATGTCCATCATGTATCCAACTGAGTATGCTGGTTTTACTTTGTGGCCAGCTGTACAAGTAAACTGTGAATATCAAATGAATCTTCTTTTTCAATCAAATCTAGAGGTATAACACTAAGTATAAGGATTAGTTCCTTAAGTCCCTGATTCATTATCACTAAATTTATTTATTTATTCACAGAATTGTTGAGGCTGGAAGGCATCTTTTAAGATCATCTAGACCAATCTTCTGCTCAAACAGGTCAGCAAGTGCTTACTGATGACTGTCTTGACAGTAATTTTCATTAAATAATGGCAGAAGATTAAAACATTTCACTTTGCAGCACTAAACCAAGGTCTTTGAAAAGTTGACTGACAATTTCTACACACCATAAATACATGACTGTCTGTATATTTTGTATATTTTTTATAAATAATTCTAAAGAAATAGGGCATTTGCTTCATCTAAACTACACTTATGTATTCATGTCTTTCCATTATGCTTCTAAAATATTTAGAAAATTAGTATTATTTAATAGAAGGTTCCATTTGTAACATTGTCTAGTATTTTCTTGGTTTTATGAAAGTGTACTCATTTCTACTGTTACTGTATCAGTGCCTGAAATTTACTTTTGTTAAAGCCTGGTTCATGCCACAAATAATGACAGTGGAGGATTCCATCTTTTGATCATATTATCCTTCCCTCACATTCTGTTGTTATCATCAGGGCTCTTAATGATGTTAAAAGAAAAGAACTGGAGGCATTGTTATGCTCAAGGAACAGCATTTCAGTTCTCAGTGCTGCTGATTGTGTCAAGCTTCTGTCAGCTCTAATTAGAAGTGAACTCCCAGATTACAGTAAACCAGGTAAGGGTGTCACCCTTTATAGAGGTTGCCCATTTGGGAGGAAAATATTGCTTGGCTGAGTTGTCAGACAGTGCCAAACCATTATGTGGTATTAGCAAGAATCTTCTGGCCTTCAGTTTGACCGGAATCTCTTGAGGTCACTACTAATATGTCTTTGTGGTATTCAAATGTAGGGCAAGAACTAAAGCAAATGTAAAGGTTTCGCCTTGGAAATATAAATCGTTTGGAACAGTGAAGATCTGTAATATTATGTTGTGCCTCATTCAACTGCCAATTTATAACGATTCTTTCATTAGTTAAAAAAATAAATCTCCAAGCAAACAGGTACTTTTAAATTCCCTTAGTATTTCTTCAGTACTTTCTCTCCAAATATTTTACATAAAAAAATGACAGAACTTGTTCTCTAAACCTGTTATG
This sequence comes from Campylorhamphus procurvoides, assembly GCA_013396655.1. Lineage (NCBI taxonomy): Eukaryota > Metazoa > Chordata > Aves > Passeriformes > Dendrocolaptidae > Campylorhamphus > Campylorhamphus procurvoides. The sequence goes on along the minus strand of WBMV01003156.1, from coordinate 386,704 downwards.
AATAATTTGGCAGAGAATAAGCATTTAAAAGTCATAATAAATATAGGCAAGTATGTAAAAGCTGAAAGATGCCAGATTAACTAATTAAAGTCCCTGAAACGTGATTGATTGACAGAACAAAAAAAATTCTTTTGTTTTTCTTTCCACTTTTTTCTTTGTAAGTTGCTGAACTATTTTTTTCAGTTCATTGTTCTTCTGTTTCTCAGATTTTGAACAGTGGAGAGATATGTTTGTACATTATAAAACTTTTGACCAAAGAACAGTCTGGTTTTAGTTCAGGGTCAAAAGAAATAATAATTAAAAAAATGCTCTTGATAAAGATGTTTTCAACAAAACCACATTACCTTGTCTACCTCCATCTGCTTTTGTTAGCAGAAGAGAGAACAAACTGGAGGAATAAGAATGCCAGAGTACTAGATAGGACTTGTCTATACGTGAATTGCAGTGAAAGGTGATTCCATCTATTTCAGGCAGCATCAAAGGATCAAAAGCACCATGACCCTTTAAAAAGTGAACTGCTACATTATGAGTTTTCGAAATTGGAATAGTCCAGATAAAGCAAACAAAGTTGTGGAATGCCACAGCTTGCTGCCTGATAAATACTCCAGTGCAGGCAAATTCATGTGCCTACATGAACTCCTTTTCCCAAAACAGATAGGAACCCAAATGTCAGCAAAATTGTACTAAAAATATAAAAGTAAATTGCAGAGGATGAGTCTCCTAGAAAGACTCTCTCCCCTTCCTCCATCTCTAAAAATTGCATCTCTAATTATATCAGATTTGAAAAGTTATAAACTGTTGAGATGTCAAGTTTTCTCAGTCTGATGTCCATATGTAAAACAAGAAAAAGCAAATGCAGTTCAGAGCATCTTGGTGTTGATATTCTTGCTATGCCAAGAACTATAACACCTATGTCAAGAAATGGATCTGTTCTGTCCATCTCTACCAGTATTCCTGTGTAAAGGCAGCTCGGATACAATTAAGGTGAAAAAAAAATAAAATAATGAGAGCAAAGAACACGAGGGAGAACAAACTGCAGACATGAAAAGAAACAATTTAAACTTCTGTAACTTAATACAATTTAAGTCAACATTATCCTTTCACTGCAGAGTCAGGTAACTAATGGTCAGCAATTGCCATTTAGCTAAAAGGATCCCTGTTACTCTTTCAGTTGAGCTGCTTGTTAATAGCTTTGCTTTCATAGCCATATTTTCACAGTACTGTTGTTCAAAGCCATTGAAGTCAAAGGAAACCAATACACAAAAGAGTTGCCCTGAGAATAAACTCATGTTTAACACCATTCCTGCCAGCTATTCACCCTAAACACATTGTATAAAAAGGGTGATAGATTTCTTTGAAGAATCTACTCTGCCCCGTGGAAGATAATCTCTTCTGATTATATCTGAGCCTCTTCAACGAACTAAGAAAAGACAAAGTCTTGGTTACATAGCTGTTACTCATACTAAAGCACTCTGAGGGTTAAGAGTGCCTGACAGTCATTGACATCAAATTTACTTGGTAGATCACAATACATTTTAACTTATGCTTGATGTTTGTTTTGAGGAAAATTGTAACCGGTGAGGAGTTACTGGGTCAACTCAGGGAGACAAAAGTCAAGGAGATTCAAATATTTCCAGAAGATGGATTGTGTTTTGTAGTGGCTTTTTAGCAATCTTACTCAGAAATAGAAACCTTTCCCAGATGTCAAGCCTATCAGGCAGTAAATTGGTCAGAATATTCAGGTCAAGTTATTTGTTTCCTTTCTAAGGTGTACTCCAACTAGTAGGTTTCCTCAGCACATTACAAGCAGCACATCCAGCTGATGGTGCCTTTACATTGAGGTCATCCAGGCCATCTGAGTAGCATTAACCAATAAGGAGTCTTTGAAAACAACATTAATTGTAATACCTGCGACAGGTACAGGGAATTCTGCATTTGCAAATAGAATAATAATTAGATCAGGAACTACTTGTACAGTCATCTAATACTGAAAGTGAGGAATGAAATTCTAAATATGATAGTGGAAACAGTAACAATATGTTTAAAGTAGTGATATGCAAAACAAAACTAAATAAAATACACAAGTATGTATTCAGAAGCCACTGAAGAAATTTGTACTTCCCATAGTATCTTGTAAGGAGCTATATTCATTAATATGTATTTAGGAAATTAATACTTTTACTGTCACCCAATTAATATATTTGTATATATTCTCTTAAATCTTGCATTTCAATTTGTCTGTGTGATACATTAAAAAATATACTTTAAAACAAATGTGTTGTATGACAGATGTTTCCTCTTCTTTGTATAAGATGAAATTAACACTGTACTTCTCTGAAAAGAATATTTAAGCACAGACTCTTAAACAGAACATCTGTGTTGCTTTGGCACTTTCCTATATGAAATGAAAAATAATTTCACACTTTTAGTACAAGCAGGTTTCATCAATATACAAAGCATGTTGAAGTTGCCAGCAGCAACTTTGGCTTCCTTAAAAGTATGGATGATAAAAATCCCTTCTCACAGTATACTTTTCCTGTGTTTTGTAATGAAGTATTGGGATGCGGGTCAAGCAAATGAAAGCAGAACCAAATCCAGTTAAAGCATTTTTGTATTTTGTTCTGACCTACTCCAAAGTTAGGTTAGATTAATTTTGTTCCACACATTGCATGGAATAAGAAGTAATCTGCCAGCAAGCCCTAAGAAGAGTGAAAATGTACACTATATAAAATAATGTATTAAATACAATTGTTACCTGTATTAACCATTCTATATTGTACTGATAGAGCAATGGTATATTTCAATCATATCTAGATCACTTATTAGGAGGGGAAGCAGGAATATCAATAGCTCCCATTTGAAACATGAACCATGGGAGGTGTTATAGATGACAATACTTCATTTTTAGCAGGTTTGCTGTTTCCTAATTAGATGAGTTGTAATTAGTTATAAAAATATTGCAAGTTGAGAGAGTTCCATTGACTTCCACCTTTAGTGGGACTTTTCTCCCATTCAAATGAATGAAGAGGTACAGGGAGTGGCATGTGTAGTAGAAAATAGAGTCAATATAGTGGAATGGTGAAGGGAAGCTCTATGAAGAAATTTTAAACTGTATTTAGTATTTTAGTTAGTTAAGATGAAGGCAACCTTTATGAAATGATACTGTTTAAGTTCTTCAGAGTATACACCAGCATCATGTTCTATACCAGCATCAGGTTCTGTAGCTTCTGGGTAAAAATGAAAAAACCTCCAAGATTTCAAAACAAAATAAAAACTGCACCTCCTCACAAAATCATTTTGGCCCAATATAGTGATAAATAGAAAGGATTATGGCACAGAAACACCCTGCATAATGATTTGGGGGTTTATGATGTATGCTTTTTATACTTTGTGCAATATTGTATTAAAAACTGGATAGTGAAAACAGTAGTGCTTGTAAATGATGAATTCTATATAGAAATGCATTAATTTATGTAAGAAATTAAAATAAATAATTTTCGAATATCTGAGTAGGTAACAAATTGATAAAAATCATATTCACATTTACTGCTGCAAATATTATGGTTAAGAAGGAGCTAGTTTTCTTCAGTAGTAGCTGATAAGGGACTATGCTTTGGGACCAATATGTATTGATAACACAGGGGTGCTTTAGCTATTACTGAGCAATGCCTGCCTCCCACCAACTCTGCCAGAGAGAAGGCTGGGAGGAAACACAGCTGAGACAGCTGACCCCAACAGAGGAAAGGAACATCTCATATGGCCTCGAAGTCAACAGTAAAAGCTGTGGAAAGAAAGAGGAAAGGAAGGGGTTCAGAGGTACAGTGTTTTGTCTTCTGAAGTCACCCTTACACATGATGGATTGTGGCTTTCCTGGAGATGGCCTGCCCATGGGAAGGAGTGAATGAATACCTGTAGTGCTCTGCTTGGGCATGCAGCATTTGTTTTACGTATTAAAATGTCTTTAACTAAACCCACAAGTTTTCTCACCTTTTCCCTTCTGATTCTTTCACCAGTCTCAACGTGAGGGAGTGAGCAAGTGGCAGTGTGGGTCTGAGCTGCCTACCAAGGAAAAATCCCAGGGAGTTAGCTGCTATTGGCAGCAGAGAAGTTAAATGAACTATAGTAAAAATTTAAATTTTCAACTCATTCCATTTTAATAGTAGTGCAACTATTCTAAGGGTTCTCAAATATCTACAATTTGCCATTCATTTTACATTCTATAAAGTTTAGGGTTTGATTGCTTTTTACACATTTAGGTAGTCTGGGATAAATTTTCACTGCTACATTAACAGAGAAAGAGATGTTTCAAACAAAACTGATCACTAACTGAAAGCAGATCTGATAGTTGATTTTTTCATCTCTTTAATTACAAAAAGACATTACTGGTAGGCTAAAACAAGGTGAGGATTTTGTGCTTCTGGAGGCAAGACATTTTAAAGAAGTCTGTCAGCACTGGAGAAATTAGCAATGGAAGTGATGTTAAGAAAATTGTCAAGTCAGCATCTCAGGTTTTTTCACGTGGCAAGCCACATTTTTTCTAAAATCCAAATAAAAATTAATCCTTATTATAGGTGCCATAATTATTAAGTAGGATGAGATGGAAATTAAAGGAGGAATAAAATAAATAAATGCTTAATAAAATCAGCCATATAGAAATAATAGATCATGAAGTATGTTGCATTCTTTTCATCTCTATCAGAATTTTCAATTGTTTTCCACCATTTTGACTATGATAAACATGGAATTATAAATTTTCAAAACCTCCTTTTCCATTAAAAAACCCCTACAATTTCTACAATATCAATTAAACACGTTTATATGTGATGACATCTGAAAAATATTTGATTAAAAAGTCAGGAAAACAAAAACACTTAATTTTGTACTGCCTTGATCATTAGCTTTCTGAATTACTGCTCCTCTTTGGCATTTGATTTTTTCCACCACCTTCTCAATTTAATAAAAAGCCATTTTGTTCTCACTGAGCAAGGAACAAACTATATTTTATAGTTAATGTAAGTTGTATAAAAACAACTATTAAATAAATATTAATAATCCTTAGTGAGCCATTACCTTCTTACATTCATTTAGGGCAAAAATAATTGCCTAATAAACAACCTTCTAACATTATATCTCTGGGGTTTTGGTTGGACTTTTTGTTTGGTTAGTTGGGTTGGTTTGTTATTTTTATTTTAATATATGTTTATATGCTTTGAATAGTAGTAGTTGTGTTTCTTTATTTGCAAGATATCTTTTTAAATCTTGAACTCATGAAATATTTTTTGAATGTTTATCTTTAAGTCTTCCTGTCTTTATTTCATGACATTTATTTCCTAATCCTTTCCTGCAGGAACTATGTTTCCATTTAGCTATATGAAGCAAAGCTTGATAATTGACAGAAGAGTTGGTGGTGTCACTTAGAGAACATTGAGAACTGCATTGTTAATTCCAGCTTTATTTTGGACACAATTAAAAAATGCGTTTTCTTCAAACACTGCAGGAAAACTCTGGAGAAGCTGGGCAGTGATGTTTTTCAGCCATTTAGAGGATCATTGCTGAATAAAACAATTTCATTTTCTTTGCTCTATTATTACATCCAAAGAGTAATGAAGCTGGTGGAAAAGGAGGATCAGGGGGATCCTTGTTCTCTACAACTACTTGAAATGAGGTTGTTGTGAGGTGGATGTTGGTCTCTTCTTCCTAGTAGCAAGCGATAGGATGAATGAAAATGTCCTCAAGCTACACCAGGAGAGGTTTAGATGGGATATCAGGAAAAATTTACTCACCAAAAGGGTTAATAAGCACTGGAACATGATAGCCAGGGAAGTGATGGAATCCCTGGAGATATTTAAGAGATGTGCATTTAGAGACACATCTATAATCTCCTCAAAACCTTCAAGTTTTGCATAGAAATTTGGTTCCTTTTTTATTATTTTTTTTTAAATCTAACATGGGTTGAGAGTAATACAGGATTATAAACCACTTGTTTATCCAAATTTGTTTGTGTCATTTCAGGTTCATAATAAAAGCATTAAACCCCAAGGTGAAAACATGATGAATTTAAGTATACTGCTTCATTTTATTAAAAATACAGTATTTATAATAAGGTTAATACAAGATCTAATATAGGTAGTAATAACAACTATTGAAGTCATAAATTCTGAGAGAATTTATACCTTTTATGGGACTAACTGTATGTTATTCAAGTCAAATGAATATTTTCAATGGTATCTGCAGAAGCAGAGCACACTGTCTCTATGAATGTCATACTAAACTGACAGAGAAATTGAGAGAGGTGTGACAGTCTTGTCGACCTCTCTGGCTTTATGTCTTTTGTTTGGTTTTGATGAAAATGATTAAGGATTTTTCAGAGATTACTTTGGAACTTACTGTACAAGAAGGCATTTGAGATTGATAAAGGAATGAGTCTATATTAGAAAGACTTCAGGGCAATTTTCAGTTGCACTCTGGGCAATTAGACACCCACCTTTAATTAAAAGTCAGTGGAGCTGAGTGACTAAGTACCACTCATGAGTTTCAAAGTATCATTTAATTGATAGAGGAATTAATTTAAAAAAGGGAGGGGGAGACTACATTTTAGTTGAAAGAAGTAGATTTCTGGGAGTCTGAAATGTTTGGACTGAAAAAGTGTCATTAAAATATTTCTGTATGGCAGATCAAGAGAAGCACATGGTAGTGCAGAATGAAACAGAAAAGAAATGAAACAGTTGAAGTTTCTGGTTGATTAGAAATCTGTCACTGAGCAGCAAACTGTGCAAGGACTTTTATGTGAACGGTAAGATAATGGAGTTAGAGTTTCTTCTTCCTGCCCACTTCACTACATAAAAAGGCTGATGACATGGCATTTTGGGTGTTGGGGAGATGATGCTGCAGCTTCAGAAGCTGCCAGGAGCTCCCAGCAACGAGATGCCCTGCAGGAGACAGGGTCCCAGAGATGGAGAAAGGCTGATGGCTGAGGTTCAAACAGCACATTGTGGTGGCCATTGTGTCAGTGAGCCACTGGCCTCCTCCCTTTGCAGCTGAGTCCATCTCACCACACCTTACCTTCAGTATAAGTCTAAGCACTGTTGTAACAACAAAGTAGAAAAGTTACAGGGGGGCGAGTTGACATTCTTTTGTAGTGGGTTGTCCCGATACTTGAAAGACAAAGGGAAGACTAAATTCGTAGAGAGTAATATATTCAGTGCCAACAACTGCTGCTGAGTACATAAACATATGTGCAGATGCAAAAAAATCTGTTCTTCAAATTTGTTTGCTACAGTTCCAAGAAAATAAAATCTTAGTAAATAGTAAAGACTTTGGAAAGGACCTTGGAAATTGTTGATATAGGTCATTCCACTTCCTCGAATATACCCACTGTTGTAAGAAACAACGTTGCTGAAGGTGCTAGGAATCACCAAAAATTGGACTGGAAGGAAACTCAAGGGATCATCTCATCTTAATTTCTACCCTAAGGCAAGATAAATTCTACCTAAACCGTTCCTGACAGGTTTGTCAAAGACGTTTATAAAAACCTCCAGTGATAGAGACTCTACAGCAACGCTGGGCAATCTGCTGGTTTAAGTGGTGCTTAACTCTCCTTAATATTGGATACATTTTGTAAAGGAATATTGGCCTACCTACAAGGAGAATATAATGCTATGCAAAATATAAATAATGCCTTTAATAAATAACTTCGTAATATTTTCCCTCAGTATTGATTTTTCTACCATTCAAAGGAATAAAATGCATAAGATTTTACAAGAGATATAATAAATTATAATATTTTTATCACAAAATAAAATAAATTTCTTTTACTGGATATAGCCTGGTCCATTCATTAAATTCTGCTTAGAATTTAGAATGTCAATAAAAGACATATAAAGATGTTCTGTGGTAATTGATTCAGTTTTGTAAGATAATAAACAATATGAAATAAGCAGCAGTGGCAAATTTATCTGTTTAATATCAGTTCTTTAGTTTAGGAAAAAGTCTTTTGCATTATTTTTTAATCAAATATTGAATCCTTTCCTGTAGAAGCATTTTTTTCAAACATTTGGAATTGTTTACAGAGCAATCAAAGTGCATAGAAGTGTTAATACAGGCAATTTATTAACTGATGTTGCTAAGACTATACACCTGAGAAAGGGTAGATGAAACCCACAAAAATATTTAATAGAGAATTCAACCCTGCTAATATTTATACCATTGAATGCAGGAAATTACTTATTCAATGTGAAGTTCTTTGGCATTTACCTTCCAAAACACCGAAACACACTTTAGGCTTTAAGTTTACTTCTGAAGAGGGAATTCACTTACATAGCTATAGAAATTTGTCTTTTGATTCTCTGTTTGCTGTATTGACATTTTACAGATACATGTTTGTATCAGTGTAATTCTCTCAGTTTTAGCTTCTGATAATATCTATTATTGATAACCTTGGTGGGGAGTAATAGAACAAACAGGATTTTCAGCCCTCTTTAGTTTGAATTTTTACTTAGATTTGTTAAAAATATAAACATATTTAACAAGAAAAATTTCAAACCATCAAAAATTTGGAGCATCTTTTTCTCAGGTAATGCTATTTGTAAAAGGTCCAAGACAAAACTGAGAAGGTAAGTATATTGTGCAATTACTTCATAATGGCTTTTCTTAGTTCATATTTGTCTTGGTGGAACTTTTTCCCAGGAGTTAAAAGAAATACAGATGCATAACAGTTATAACAGAAGTCTTAATAGCTCTGTCAAGTTTCATTTCACACCACCTAAAATAATCATATTTCTGTCTCAAAATTTACTAAAGCAAAAGCAGAAGTCATGATGTGAATGAGCACAGATCATAGAATTACAGACTGCATTCAATATCTGCAGAAATATTTCTGTGGTTATTCATTATGGCTTAATTTTTGAAGATAGTGGCCACTCTTAGTCTGGGTTAAAACACAGAGAAAAAATGGGTGTGTTTTAATAATCTTGAAGTGTCTAAGGATTTTTTTTTTATGGAAATTTGAAACCGTGTAACCGAGCTTTTTTGACCTCAGCTTAAAGTATTTCAGATTAAGATTTGTCATAAATCTGTGGAAATCTATGTGAATATTTGTGAAAAGAAGATTTAATATCAATTTCCAAGAATTGGTGTCAGTGCCAGGAAGTCTAATGCTACAATAAGCACTAAATATTTATTGCCATATATATATGCTTAAAAGTAAACAACAAGATTTTAAAAGCAGAAAAGCATATAGAAGTCAAGCAATAGAAATTCAATATTATAAAAAGAAAGTCAATGCAAATCAAAATGCCTGATTAGAATAAAGTGATTTACTTAGTCAATAATCAACTTAGTTGCTATCAAGGTATTATTAAGGTCAATGTGAGATACTTTCATGTTAAATTAGATAGGATGAAAATGTATGAGTTATATTCTTTTTCTCTGAACCTTGAACAAAGAAGTGTCTGCTTGTGCTTAGGAATTATTTTCACTTTATTAAAAAATGAAAACAGGACAGAGCCCCTCTTATATGGAAGGGTTTGTGATGGATAGATTTTATATAGAAGAGCAATGACAAAACTAAGGATAGTGTGAGGATAGAAAAGGTTCATATTCCTTTTCACGATTCCAGTAATTTATTTTTATCCTTTTAGTTGCACTTATGTACAAGACCAATTTACTTTGCCTACTTTTCTTTTTATTTTTAAGCACACACAGAACATTGAGGCTCATGGACCAGGTTTCCCAGGCCTCTTGAATTATTATAATTTAGAGAACAAAAGAGAGTGTATTTGAATATAAGTCATGCAGGTTTTTCAAGTATGCAGTGATATACTGATTTTGAGTATCAAGTTGAGTTCAGTGTTGTATCAAGACAAGACAAGACAAAATTTAACTTTGTGAAATAAAAATTCCAAAGGGGAATTTAAAACAGCAGAAGATAATAAATGGAAAGTAACAATGCAAATTAAAATTTGTTAGTGAAACATAAGGTAATTTAACTTCTTGGATTTAGAACACCAGCTAATTAAAGATATGTATAGAGAAAATTAATTTGGAACAGAATTCCATACCGTTAAACAAAAACAAGACAGTAAGCAAGGAGTCGGAGAAATAATTAGGGGTGTTTGATCCAATTTGATATCCTTTAATTAAGTAGAAATGTTTTTTTAAATGAAACTAATAGATCACCAAGTACACTGATGGGGGGGGGAGGGAAGAGAAAAGAGTAAAAAACCTCACAAGATAACAAAAAAACAATGAAGGTCCCTTGAAACAGCGGAGGAAGAATCTGAATAACAAATAACTGTCTGAAGACACTCAAGTAATAAAGAAATCAGTGAATTATACCAGAGGCAAGCAACCTGCAAGGAAATAGGAGGAAAATATGGATTTTGGAGAATGCAAAATAAGTAATAGATTTTTAGAGACATTACCTAGTTTTCCTTGATTCACATTTATATTGATGAGGGTGTTGAATATGCACACACCAACACAGTCATGATTCCTCTTAAGCAGCACTTAAATCAATAGACTACTGTTAAATTAAAATTTGCATTTAGCAGTTTGAATTCTTAGAGTAGTTCCTCATACATTGCTCACTGAATGCAAGGAACATATTCAAATTTTAAGAACCCTTTGCCCCCTAACATTTGATTTTGGTTCTGACTTCAAGTACAGTTATGATTGCTGTTAACTAACACTAAAAGATTTTTTGAGTATAAAAGTTTGGGCAACATTAAAAATCCTCTCTTCGATATTATTTTTCCAAGAAGAACAAGTTGTTCTTCAGTGCTTTGGTGAACAGAAATAATGAAATTGGTTTCTAAGCCCTGGTGCCATGGCCAATCTTATAATTTATGCACTTTCATGCCCCCTGCACTGAGTGCGGGTGTGTACATAGCGTGCTCAAAGACTCAGTACTTCTGCTATTGTAAATGGAAAGACAGAGAATGATACTGTCACTGGGATACTGCCAAGAAATATGTCTCAGATCTGAATGTGACATACAATGTGATGTTCATACAGAGCTGTGGACAAGTAGCAAACAATTGAGTTAGTAGCTTTTTGAAGGACCTCCAGAGGTTTTCACTTAGCCTGGAAACTTGGAATTAGCAATGGTGAGAACACTTCTGGCTTTATTCAGCAGAGCACTTCCTAAGCCCCAAACTTCAGACAGTAAAGCAATCTTAGCAGAAGACTTACATAGGATGCTCTATAATAACTTTGATAGGATTGATACTGATTATGACAATAACAATCTAGAAAAAATATGGCAAAATGGCATATCAAAAAATTATTCATTAGAGAAAGCAACAAAGATTTTTGGAGGATTTGATGGTAGTCAAATATGAATTGGATAGTAGTCAAAACTCACTGGAGGCAAAAACACAGCGGCATATATAACAAGAGATGATGTCAAACAGTTGTACACATTGACCATGTTAAATTAGCTGAATCAACTAGAAGAACTTATTAAGTCCATACTGTCATCAATATAAACCAATGACCTTTAGTGATTAAGAAAAAAACTATGTTAGACTGTGTAAGAAAGACTGAAGCTAACAACCAGTTTTCTAATAACGAATATAATTATAAGAATGTATTTATATTGCAGTGGATAAGATAAAAGTTGTGGTGATAAAAGTTAGAAATATAGAAGGTATCAGAGGACTCTAAAATGGTTTACACAATTTAAAATACAAATATATGTATTATTAGTAGATTATAATTTTTTTCTTTTTTTTTCAGTCTGCAGTTCTGAAACAAGCAGACACTCAAGGAAAAAGAAACATGAAATTAAAACGTATGAAAATAAATGCAACATGACATGATTTTTGCCACAGTGTGGTATTAATGCCAGCAGTTTACAAGAAGTTCCAATAGACATGAAAATGGTTAATAAGGTGGAGAAAATATCTGTGAATCATTGCATATTATGAACAGGAGAATAAATCCACTTTAGGTAAAGCTTCATCTGCAAGTAAGTTTTCCCTTTTGTGTTCTCCCTCTATTTAAAGCATCTTATGCTGACTAAGGATGGGATAGGAGGAAGGCTGCACAGCGGAATCTGATCTGGAAAGATCCCTGTAAGAGAGGAAGAGGAAATATGATATTGCTTCTTTAGCTAACACCATGAAATGTCACCTACTTTTAGTATTTCCTTTTTCTAATTTCAGAAGAGACATCCATTCTCCTCTAGCTTTTACAGCAACACATAAATCAAAGTTGTCAATGTTCAATTGCCTAATCATCTTTGCCCGCTTTTAGGCACCACTTACTAATGATATACTCACTGCAGCATTGTGCTGGTTTCCAAATTTAAACAGCCAAGAATACCACTTAAATAACACTAAAAGGCACTACTGTCTATTTCTCCTACTTCACTGAATGACAGGGGTTTGTTTTATAAATAACAGGAAACACCCTCTGCAGGTGTTTTTGCAGGATCTTTGGGGCAGGTGTTATCTCCCCTAGAAAACAACAAAATATGCAATTTGTAAACGGAAATAGTTTGTTTGTTTGTTTGGAGACATAAAAAATGTTTGCCTTTAAACATTAAATCCGAGGAGATTAAAAATCTGGTTTTGAAAATCTGTAGAAAGTTGAAAGGCTATTTTGAGTGGGACCCATTAAATTAAACACTTGCATTTAGAAGAAAAAATATCAGCATACAACTGCTTTGTAGCAAACAATGCACCTGCAGTGCTTCCCACTAAATAAGATGAACCAAAATTCACTTAAGTGAGGAATACCTATAAAGCCATGCACTACTCCAAAGCTATGAAAGGGATTGAAATTTGCTCACATTTCCGTGGGGTTTCCATTTAGGTGATACATAAGCAAAAAGAAACCTTCAGGTGTCGTGTTGCATTTGATTACAGAAAAGGTAATTTTAAAAAAGATTCTTGGAATAGATGCTGTGACAGTTATATTATTTACATATTATTGTGTCTCTTATAATGGAAAAATATTAATGGTAATAGCTTGCTTTCTGAACGAGCAAAGTAGGAACTATGATGACAGTAGCGATATCTAGGAAACCCAGCCTTATGTTGCTTGCCATGATTACTCTGCACATTAATACAAAAAACTTCATCACTCTTTTGCCTTATGTTGATTGAGCAGGGTATGCTGGTAAGATTTTTCTCACACAACTAAGAAGCTAAGAATGCCATATAATTATTGCCACACTTTTAATAACTCTGCTTTGCTCCTCATGGATATAATGCAAGAATAGAATACTATTTCCATTCTATTCATTTCAGTGTTGTTTCTGATATAAGACTTTGTCTATTCCCACTCTGCACAGCTATTCTTATGCAATTATATGATGTAATTGTACTTATTAGACATTCTGCTTGTACAGCCATTAGATAACTGAGAGACAAGCTTCATATTAACTTATTGTACTTGTACATTCTAGCAACTGGTGATAAACCCAAAATCTTGCAACACATCTTTTTTTTTAATGTGGAACTACTTTTATTTGAAAGCAGTCTTCAAAACATACACTTTGAGGACTTTGCATAGGCCCTATTTAGAAAGGAACTTGATATATCCATGAAAAGATATGAGTCAATATATAAAACTCACTGCCAAATGAGCACTAAACCTGAATAAATTCGTGGAGAATATACTTTGTTTTGAATTAAATGTGTTTGATCTGAAATCCTGGTCTATGTCTGACTGTGCTAGAGTTAACTCTCATAGCAACTTGGATGATGTTTTGGATTTGTGACTAAAACAGTGTTGGTAACACATCAATGTTTTGATGCTTGCTGAGCATTTCCTACACAGACTCAAGGCTTTCTCATTTTTGTACTCCACTCTCTGACTATCAAGGCAGCTAGGAGTGGGTAAAAGGTTGGTGGGGGACATGGCTAGGGCAGGTAACCCAAACTGGCAAAAAAGACATTTCCTGGAATAAGTAGAACTTTTGAACAAACAAAACAAAAGTGATTTGGGTTCTTGTGTTGTGAGGCTATTCTTGAATTAGTTTAGCCATGTTTATATTTACCAGGTGTCTTAGTTCAAGAGAGAACTAAGATATTATGCTGGCCAAGAAATAATCCCTCTCCTTTTAAATTTAGAAAACAGAACTTTAATTAGGGAAAAATATATTAAAAAAAAAAAAGAATAACAGTTCTTAACTACAACACACATATATATATATATATATCTCCAGAAAAGAACCAAACAACAACAGTCTGCAACAAATCCTTCCACCCCCCAAATGACAGGCAAAACAGTCAAAAAGGTCCTCTTGGCTAACCCCCAAAAAAGGGGAATGCAATTATATCCACGGACAGCAGGTGGCGCTGTCACACCCGGCCGGCTGGGCTCTCCCCTCAGGGGAGGTGGCAGGCAGTTCCCAGGTTGGTTCCCGTGAGAGGAGAAATGGAAAGCAAAAGCAACAGCAATCCGGTCTTTGCAGGGGCAGGGAAACCGGGGTTTTTACCCCACCTCTTTTCCTTACCGCAAGCTCTGTAGTAGTTATGATCACTCACAGATGAAAACAGTCGATGTTGGGGAAAGGAAAAAAGGAACACAAATCCAGTATCCAGTAATGCTGGGAGCCCAGTGTCTGTGTCCACGTCCTCCTCGCTCCGACGAGAGACTGAGCTCCTGCCTTGTGCAGGAAAACTAGAAAAACCAGTATTTTCCCCTCCCAGACTTCGGGGAGATCAGAACAAAAGCCATACTTAAGAGAGATAAAATCAAGATACACACATCCTTTGTATCCTCTGTTAACCATCCCCACCGCACCAGGGCGTTGGCTCCAAACCTTTTTGGATGGAATTCCCTCTTAGGCTTTGAAACTCCAACACCAGGTAATTAAAACAAGCAAATATATTATAACTCTACTTCATCTTTCCCCTTTGCAAAATAAAAAAGGGGAAATTTGAATTAATGTTGATTAACTAAAGAAAGTATTACACTATCTTACTTAAAATCTTTGCTTGCCTCTTAACTTGTGTATACTATTCATTTAACAGTATTATCTTGTTATGTCATCTTTTATTCCTTAAATCAATTAGCATGTGACATCAAGATCCAAGTGACCTTATAACATTTTTCTTTAATTTCCTCTAATGTGCTGTTAGCTTCTTCCTCTCTATATATCTCTAAATTTTCGATTCTGTCTTTCATTTATGATGAATTTTTTTAAGTCAAAATCAGGTAGTTCTTGTTAGCAACCGCTTAAATGTCTCCTTGAAGAAGCACCAGTAGTGACATCTAACCTTAGCTTATTACATGAGTACTCATAGTAGACTCTTCCATCATTCTCAAACTAGGACAGGAAGATTGCCCCAGATTTCTGAAAGATGTTGTCCCCCATGCTGGGCTTTTTTGCTGCTTCCTTCCCAAGCAGCAGTGAATTTTCTGTGATTGAACTTAGATGTTACAGTTGGAAAGTACCAGTGGTACAGTTTCGCTGGCAAATTATATGGAGGAAATAATAAATAGCCATGGCCTCAGCTGACCTGCAATATACTGGAAGAGGCAGAACAGTCTGAACTGGCACTGATGTTGCAATAAAATCTCCATCTGCTTCTTCCCAGGGGAATATAGTGGAACAAGTGTCCTCCAATTAATCTCTCTCCATGGAATATCATGGGATTGTAAAACTTACTGTAAACATCCTCTGAGGCAATATTTTAAAGTGGACAGAAAGAAATTAGGATTTCTGAGAAACAAATTGAACTGACTAATACAGTTCTCCATGAGGTCTGTAAGGGCAGTATGCATGTATGAGAAATACAGTAGTGCCATTATCTCTGTGGGTTTTATGCAATTCCCACAGTTTACAAATAAGCACATATACCATAGACATAACAGATTAATTTATTCTAAACTTCATAATGCATGTTTGCCTTTGAAATCTTCTTATAAATGCTAATACAGTAGCAGTGAAAAGACTGCTAGTCATGTCCATGGTCACTGTATCCCTCTGCATTTCATTTACAGTAGATCACACACAGCCAAACTGGCTGAGTGGGTCCATGTGAGTAGGCTGTGCTTCTGTGAGGTGCAGGCCCTTTGTAGGTCACACAGGGTGACAAAAGCAAGAACCTCACACAGGGGCATACAGTCCTGAGACACTGATTTTCCCATCTGCCCTCAGTGCCAAAAATGAGACAAGACCAAGTGTCTGCTGTTCCTGCAGACACCCGTCATCCCACAAAACTCTACAGAGATGTCTTTCCCCAACCATCCTCTGCTCTGGAGCTATTTGACTCTCCTAAATTTCTTCCTGTCATATGTCAAAACATAAACAAACCAAATACCTATAGTAAACCCCTCAGCTTTTGCTTTCTTTGTGTCTTGTCATGTTTTCCTGCATTAAATCATCTATTTGTTCCTATTTCTTTCCTTCTGCCTCAACCAGCTGTGTGTTTGGTGTACATAAAAATTTAATAGTGTGCTGCAAAGGCAAGGTCTGGCTTAAATAATCATAAAAGTTTACCATAAGAGTGCATCTCACTGCTCTTGGTTTTGTCATGTTCTGATACAGACAATATATTGATTGTTGACAGGCCAACTTCTCAAACTGAAAATGCCATAGAGGTAGACAGACACCTATTCCATCTCCTGTCTCAGTAGTTGTGTCTGAACATCTGTTTTAAAAATTAGTTTGGTGTTTAATGCTTCCCAAGTGAAGTCTGACTTGCAGATAAGGTCATTTGCACCTCAGCAACTTCTGGAGAGTAGATACGAATAGTTCCACAGAGTGCCACATCAGTGGGGACATGTCAAGCATAAAGAGCCAAAGCTGAAAAGGATGACAGCACAAAGAAAAACAGCAGTGATCCTGACAATGATACTAAACAGGAGAATCAATGTTAGAAAATAGCTCTAAAAAGCCAAAAGAAATCAGATATAAAGGAACAGCATGATAGACTTATCTTCTCTTTTAAAACAAAAAACAGTGAATTAAAACTCAGATGAGATATTTTACGATAATTGCACATTCTATCAGAGCTAAGTAAAATGAAAGATTTTGAAAAAGGACATTGAAATTCTACTTGAAATTTAAAAAATGTGCCCAAATTTCTTCTGGACTTCCCTGGAAATGGCCATCTTTACCTATGTTTGTTGTGGGCAGCTCAGCCCACAGAAGAGCTGCTCGATGGTCACTTCTCAGTGGGATGAGAGTACCAAAAGTATAGAAGTGAGAAAACTTGTGGACTGAGATAAAGACAGTTTGATAGGTAAAGCAAAAGCTCCATATGGAACCAAAGCAAAATCAGAGATTCATTCACCACTTCCCATGGGCGGGCAGGTGTTCAGGCACGTCCAGGAAAGCTGGGCTCCATCACATGTAACAGTGACTTCACAAGACAAATGCCATCATTCCATTGGGATCCACTGTCCTGGCTGAGTCCCCTCCCAACTTCTTGGTCATTCTCAGCCCACTGGTGGGTGGTGTGAGAAGCAGAAACGGCCTTGACCCTGTGTGAGCACTGTTCAGCAGTACCTAAGACATCCCTGTGTAATCAACCTTTTGGTCACATATTGAAAACACAGCACCAGAACATGGAGAAATTAATGTTATCACCATTAAAAACAGTGCACACATATAAAATATCTTTTCATATTCTGATTTTTTCCACACAGTGGCACATACAAATTCTACAACCTGAGTAGCATCCTAAAATCTCAAGGATGTCAATGATGGGATTCTTTAAAAAAGGAGCTATGGTATTTTTATTTAAATTGTTCCTTATTTAAAATTCATTCAACATACCTCATGGAAAGATTTTAAATAAGTTTTGCCTATGTCAGTGTAGTAAGGAAAACAGTAGAAAAAACCCGAAAGGATAAACATTTCCTTCAAAATGGAACATGCTTACTTTACTTCTGATCCGTCAAATCCTGAACAGCCTTCATATTCACATAGATTTTAGCAGCAGCTAAGCATGCAAACTACCTAAAGAATTGAGTTCATCCTCTCTGTACCATTTTTGTGTTCATCCATCACACTTCTTTATTCAAAAAAAGAAAAATAAAGAAACCATGATAATTTTTGTGCAGATACAAAATTATAAATTGAATATTATCAGCTACAGTCTTGAAAATATTCCTTTTCTTTTTGAGCAGGCTAATAGTACAATGTTTCAAGTACTTCCACATCTTTGCTTGCTATTTCTTATTATATAAAATTATATAAGAAATTTTTAAATAGTTAGATGAAAGGAAAACAAACAATAGATTCTTGTTATAATCACAAATTATTCTCAGCATTATAAAAGGAATAATAATGAGAAAGGGAAGAAATAGCAAACAACACACTAAATAAACTATTTCTGAATCATTTGGGTACAACAATAAAAAGTAAAACATACATTATATGTTGTGTATTAGTTTATCTTGCTAAGTTAAATATATTTTGACTTACAGATATGAGAATTTTATTTAAGTGCTTTCCAATTGATTTATCAACATGAACACTATGCATATTCTGATCTCCAATTTGAAATAAAATCATGGTAGGAAAAGGCACTCAATCTGGAAAATTATTGACTTACAGTTAAATCAGAAATTAAACAGTCATTCTCTGTTTTGTTTTTTTCCCCACAATTCCAACAGCAACAGAAAGTGGCAATGGGCAGTTTCAAAACAGAATCATAGAATCATAGAAAGGAGTCCTTTAGTACTTGTTTTCAGCTTGCTTTTTCCATTTGGTTATTTTAAATTTTTTTTAAAAATTAATTAAATTTTTAATCTGTTGTAGGAATGTTAATTGCTATTGTCTCATGAGGTCTGAATGATTTTGGATATAGAAGCATATGCAAGGTGAGTAAACAACAGCTACTAAGTAATCATTATCATATTTGGATTTCATTTAAAGTTTTTTTGTTTGTTTTCATTCTGTCTCTATAGGGTAAAGAAGCAACACCTGCCTAGGAAGAAGCATTCAGATGTAATTTCTCTCAATTACTTTTCTGAAAATTCTCTTTGCTGAAAGCATTGATATGAGGCATTGTTATGCTAGGATATTTCAGAGCTGTAATCTTGGAGGTGATCACACCTCAAAATTTTACTTCCCTTTGAGTCTTCATTCTCTTAACAGAAAAATCTTCATTATTTATACACAAATAATTGGTAAAATTAAGATAGCAAATTTTAGATTTCTGCTGAGTTTGGCTGAGATGGAGTTAATTTTCCCCACAGCGGCCCTCAAAGTGCTGTGCTTTGCATTGGTAGCTAGAAAGGTGTTGATAACACACCAATGTTTTGGTTGTTGATGAGTAGGAATCACACAGCACCAAGACTGACTCCCCAAAATTCCCCTCTCATCATTAGTCTGGGCTTGGGAAAGATCTTGGGAGAGGACACAGATAGGACAAGTGATATAATCTGAACCAAAAGGATATTCCATACCATATGATGTCTGCTAAAATATAAATGTTAAGAGAAAAACAGAAGAGAGGGGGCAAATTTGCTGTTACAATATCTGTCTTCTGTAGCAACTGCCAGGAAGTGATGGGGCATCACCTGCATGTAGAGAAAAAAAATCTTTTGTTTTGCTTTCCTTCCTTGCACAGCCTTTGCTTTTGCTTTTTAAAACTGACTTTATCTTGACCAAAAAGGTTGTGTTTTTTTTTAATTTTCTTCTCCCATTTTTTCTGCCGAGGAGCAGAGTGATAGAGGAGCTTGTTGGGCACCTGTTGTCCAGCCAACATCATTCCACTGCGCCAGCAAACTCTGGCTCTCTTTGATCGTTTCTCTCCTATCCTGTTAATAAAAATGTAAGATTCAATTTTAAAATGTGTTTTATCACATGGTGAGATTCTTTTAGAAGATATATTACTGAATTTAACATTGTATGATCATGGTTCCACTCTAGCTAACTTCCTATAAATTGAAAACATCTGCACAATATCTAGCATATTTACTATTTTGGGTGTTCATCCTGTTTTAGAAAACTGTCTTAAATTTAGGTATTTGTATTGCTAATGTATTTATGTAACCTGTCCCAGAAGAATCATTAACATTTATGTGTGATATTAATGATAGTTTAATTTAGTTTTTTATTAGCAATTAATTTAAAAAATCACAAACCAAACCAAACCAACCAACCAAACAAACAAAAAAAAACCAAACCCCAAACCAAATAAACAACCCCTCCCCCCCAAAAAAACCCCAATGAAAATGTATCCAAGTCCAGCAGTCCCAATCTCTATTCCCAACTCAGTCACATCTGAAAAGCTGTTTAAGATGCTAGACAGACGTCACCTCATTGACTAAAGATAAGAAAATTTCAGGCTTCAGCAAGCCAAATGGGAACTCAATCAAGAGGTGATCATGCTGTCTGAGAATGTCCTTTTTCTTAAACCTGAAGTCTGTGACTTCCCAGAATTAATGTATATTTGACCTTGGCTTACAACTAGTTTTAAAAAACCCTTACTTAAAGTCTTAGTATATACTTGGTCTTTACATAAACACACAGAAAATTTCCTGCTTGATATTGATATGAGTCAATATTAGACTTAATGATTTATCTAAAGTCCTCAATGTTTCCAATATTCTTGTTGCAAAAATATCTAAAAGCAAACTGAGAAGTCTGTGTTCCCTACAGCAATTTCTTAGGAAGCTTGTACACGAAATGTGTAGCAGATGAGTTGCAGTAAGGAACTAGCTGAGTACACGTGGAGAATACGGACACTACAAAGACTACAAGGGGATCCGCAAAGCAGTTCAACACCAAAAACAATGTGACCACTGGGGCTATCAGGTCTTGAAGAAGGGAAATGTTCTGCTCTGTCCTAAGCACAGAAACACTCAGCTCTTTCAAAAAAGGTATCTAGAAAAGATGGCTTAAAGAATATGGGAGAGCCTCAATAGCACTGTTTGTACAGTTTCTCAATA
Organism: Campylorhamphus procurvoides; assembly: GCA_013396655.1. Taxonomy (NCBI): domain Eukaryota; kingdom Metazoa; phylum Chordata; class Aves; order Passeriformes; family Dendrocolaptidae; genus Campylorhamphus; species Campylorhamphus procurvoides. The sequence goes on along the minus strand of WBMV01003156.1, from coordinate 365,842 downwards.
AACTGCTAGTCTAATTATGTGGAGGACAGTATGAGCTAATACAATTTTATCACACTTAGCAATGAAAATTCAGCATTCAAATGTTAACTGCATCTAACACTGCATTTAGATTGTCCTTTAAAATCCATTTTCTACAGCATTGATTTTACAACTAATATTTTTTTTTTCTGTGTTACCAGCTCACTATAATTAGAGGCAATAGAAATAAAAGTAAAAAGTAAATGTAAAGGGTGCAGTGGTACTTTGCTGCCAATGCTTATACTAAGAAGGCCAATTTAATAGCTGTTATCTTGACAAATAATTATTTGTGTATAATCAAGCAATGTCTCAGGATGTTGCAGTGGATAACAAATATTTTCAACTAGTTTCTTCAGCATTTCCCTTCAATGTCTGAAAAACATAAGGCAGGCTCAGGCACACCTTGCAATGTGGGAAAATAAACAGCCTAGGAGTGGATTTTCCTACCTCAACAGAACCTTTATAGAGATCATCTCAGAATCTGCAGGAAGACGCCATCCATGTATAATGTCCTCTTAGGTGTCCCATAATCGGTATTTCAAAATCTTTGTACAACAGACAGCTACAGTAACTCCTTGTGGTCTTAGTCACAGCAAAGTAACATTACTGATCAGTCAGTAAAATTTAACTAAACCCTGCCATCTGGTTTTCACTAGAATAATTTCCTTCATAGTAGCTTGCATGGGGCTGTGTTTTGGATTTGTGACCAAAACGGTGTTGGCAACACAGGAATGTTTTTGCTATTGCTGAGAAGCACTTACAGAGTCAAGGGCTTTTCTGTTCCTCACCCCACCAACCAGTGAGCAGGCTGGCATGCACCACAAGCTGGGACAGATGACCCCAAAAACTAAAACAACATTTTATGCCATATGACCTTGTTCTCAGCAATAAAAGCTGGGGGAAGACGGTGGAATCTGGGACATTTAGAGTTTTTTCTTCTCAAGTTATCATTAGGCATGTTGGATCGTAGCTTTTCTGACATGGCTGAACACCTGCCTGCCTGTACAAAGCAGTGAAATAATCTTTTATTTTGCTTAGCTTGTGTGTGCTGCTTTTGCTTTTCCTATTAAACAGCCTGTAACTCAACACACATGTTTCCTCACTCTTCTGATTCTCTTCCCCATTCTACCTGGAGTGATTGAACAAGCAGCTGCATGGGGTTTACTTGCTGAATGGGGTTAATCCATAACAACTGTATTTCCAGTATTTGGGGAACAGATATGTAAATCCACCACTAAACAAAAAAAAACAAAAAAAAAAGAAGAAAAGAAAAGAAAAAAAGAGAGAGAAAAAACCAAAAAATAAAGACCTTCATAATTTTTTCATTCTTTCAGAATGCACACTCATCTCTTGCTGCATTTAGGATGCAAAATGTGGAAAGGAATATATGCAACATAGAATGCTAACAGTAATATCATGTGTTAAACTCTAACACTTTGCATTGTTATTGCATGTGCTTTGGTAGGTTTGACGTATCTGAGCGTGAAAGCAGGAAGGAAAAAACAAAGTTTATTTTTGGTATGTACAGGGCTAATAATATGCTGACAAATCTTTAGCAATTTTAAGGACATGAAGGTGCTACCTGCCTGTGTTTTAAAGATCCATTAGAAACTGTTCTCTGATAGACAGAATCTGAATGTGTTTATCTGTTTTGTGGTAAAGGTGTTGACCTAGTGAAAGGCATTTTTATTGCCTTTCTTTCTGTTGGATGAGGAGTTTATAGTATGCTTACAGCATCAGTAAACAACTTCCCCATTGAATTTATTTTGTGATTATACCAATGGAGCAAACAGAAGTCATTTTTTCTGTTCTTCCTAGCAGAAAATTAAACAATGTCACAATTTGGAATGGGTATGAACTGATATTTTCCTAGTGGCTCTTACCAGAATGTAGTCATTTAGGAAAAAAAAAATTCCTAACATTTTTAATAACTTTTACTAAAATAAAAAGAACTGGATTCTCTATACCAGTAAATGCACATCTAGGGAGGAAAACATTAATGCAAAAATAAGTTCGTGTTTTTCTATCCACATCCCCATTCACTGTAAACACCAATGACAGAAAACATGATTATATTTAACCTAAAGGTAATTTTTAAATATTTCTTTAACTGAGCAGATCAACTTGTGAACATCACACAGATGTTTATTAACACTTTTTTCTTGACATGCTCTCTGTCCACTGTGTTAGGAACTCACACACAGGAGAAAATGCAGTTCTTAATCCCAGCCTCCTTTCAGACTACCTCAAGAAAGGATGATAAAAAAAAAAAGACACAAGTCAGACAAACCTAAGTGCAAAGCACAAAAGAAGGGGTATACCTACTGAAAAATCTGATCAGAAATAACAGTCTGGGACTTTATTGTAGGAAGTTGTAAGTTGGGAAGGAGAAACTACAAAACAGGAGCAATCTTATAGGATGGCATAAAAATCTCAACCAGATGATCAACCAACCAAAACTCCACAAACATTATAGGACTCCCAATATAATGTGGTCAGGCAGTCATAAAATTAAGATCTGATTAATCCTTTATTAAACCTGGCCCAAGCAGAAGAGGTACTAGAAGACAGATTCTGACATCCTAACAGTACCATGTCTATTCCATACGTATCCAGCAGGTTTCACTGTTTTGTTCTGTATTGTACTTTTCTAACATGTTTTTTTTTTAATAAAAAAGTTATCCTTTGTTTTAGGTTAGAAATATTTAAGTACAAGTTTTTACTGAAACAAGTGATGTTATCCTACCATCCCAAAGCGTTTCTACTACTCTTTCTAGTTTGTAGAACATTTATGGGTCTTAGAGTATATAAATTAATGAGGAGGCCTGTCACACACAGTTGGTTTTGTACAAGCCAGTTCCTTCGAGTTCCTTAACCACTGATCGTAGAGTCATAGAATTATTTGGGTTGGGTGGGACCTTAAAGATCACCTATTTCCAACCCCTCTGCCATGGGCAGGGACATTTCCACTAGGTTAGGTTGTTCAAAGCTCCATCCAATCCAGCCTTGAACACTTCTGAGAATCCATTACTTCCTAAAGTCTCTTTACAAGACATCGAAATATTTTTTCCCCCCTGAGTAGATGGTGTATAAAAAGGAAGGCATGTCGATATATTCCGTGGTGCCCTTCTGGCACCTACACTTGTCCAATTTTGCATGGAGGCTTCCTTATATTTATATTTTTGTGTTTCTTCAGATAAAATTTTGGGACAGCAGTATTTGTGCAGACTCTAGAAGAATGATTATAAAGAAATTGTTGACATTTGCTTATTTCCCTATTTAAAGAGGAAAAAAATCTGACTTAATCGGATGTTTACCTTTAAATAGTATTTTTAACCAACTTACATAGAAGAAAGGAAAATGTATTTTACATTTGATATGTAAACTGAGGCAGCACTTTGGCAAAAATGTTCAGTAAAATAATTTGGTCACTTTTGGCTGCATAAGGAAATTTGGAGACAAGGGAATCCCCATAGAGAAAGACCTAAGGATTTAATAATTGCAAGACAAGTTCTACATAACATAGAAGTATTCAGAGGGATCCACATCCATCTCAAGATTTGTTGGGTGAGAAAAAAAGGGAGAGATAGAAAGATACAGAGGGAAAGAGGGAGGGAGAAGGGAGAGAGAAGCGACAGCTCTTGAAAACTGCAGCTTCTAAATTCAATTAAAGCAAAAGAGCACCAGGGTCATTATGGTGTCCGAATGGGGTCAGCGCAGGGTGTGTCCAGCAGGGGGAGATTTACCACGTGTGACCCACCTGTTCATCTGTACTTCAGCCTAGAGGATTAGTTACTAAACATCTTTATTTTTTTATAAAAAATATGCTTGTGTGTTTACATATGTTAGGATGCCCTTGAATTCAGTCAGCTGTGAAGGCTTTTCAAGACCCATAGAGCTGTGAATGCCAAAAAGGCAAATTTTGATTTCAGTTTATAATGCAGACTCCCCTTTGGAGTCGTATCCATTCTCAGTTTGGAATAACGCCACATAGTATAACATAAGGGTCTTTGTTGAAATCCATGTCATATTTTATTACACACATAGAAAAAAATAAACTGATGAATATTAGTAATTTGTCACTGATGAAAAATATGAAAAATACACTTTATGATAATTTAAAAAAGTTAATTTTGTGTTTGTTTCAACAGAAAACCTTTCTCTTTATGGGAACAAGATTGTTTTAACTGGAATAATTAAATATTTTTCTGTATTCACAGAAAAATGTGAAAATTGGTGATGCTTTACAGAAATTGAGGCTACATGTCAAACACCTGCTCTTTGGAGTGGGTGATACATTGATCTGAAAAAAAACCCCTAAATTTCATCCTTTTTTCTGTTCTATAATTTCCTTTCTCAACTGTCATTGCATAAGTACCTTAATGGGAGTGGAGGACAATATTGAAACAATTGTTATGCACTGAAATATATTTAAATAAATATATTAAATAATTCAAAGCTGAAGAAGAAATTTAAATGTTTTGGTTAGTTGGAATTTTTTAATGAGAAATGTGCAAATGAAAAAAATATTATTCTTGGGGTGAATGTATAAAGCCTTGAAGAAGAAAAACTCATTACTAAAGGGCAAATAAATGTGTCTTTTATCATGTAACTCAACTCAGAATAATAATTTTCAGGTAGTTGTTCTGAGGTAGTATTTCTTTATATGTACCCTTAATAAGATGGAAAGATCTGGTTTCATGCAAGTGACTCACAGGGTTTCCTTTGAAATAAAATTTTAAAAAAGCCTAGAGTTAAGTAATAGCATCAAGGGACACCTTTCTTTGCTTTAAAGAATAATTTATTCAAGATTAATAGTAGCAACTCAGGAGAATATAAGCAACTTGGTTCTTGATAGGACTATATAAAAATCCTTTTTTCCTTAGTACAGCAACAACCATTCTTCACCACCTAGGAAAGGAACCCAGTGTGAGCCACTTGTGTTCTCTGTTATCGAGGTACCCTTTGTGCCAGCTGAAGTATTTTTGTATGTCACCTCTTCAGCCACTTCCTTCACACCACTCTCTAGCTGGATATTTCAACAGTAGCCTCACCTGGAAAAGTAAGCTTTTTTTAAGGAGACTTTTTTCCTCTTTTGTTTACAAGGGAAAGTTAGAAACACAATGACCCATTAAAAATCACAATTAAACAGCTTAAGGCAGTATTTCAGCTTAAAGCTTTGTTATGACCTACAGCTCTAAAAAGTTGCAGAGTAAGCATGAAAAGAGACTGAAGGTTAAAGAATGACAATATTTAACAGTTTGCTATGAAAAAAGGTTTAATCCTCGAGGACCTTTTGTCTTTGGTGTGAAGGCCGATGTGAGCACCTCTGTACCTGTTGAGTCCCAGGTTAAAATTACACAAAGCAGATGAGACCTCATTTAGAGACATGTGGGGTGGGGCAAAGAAAGGATCATGGAATTTGGGTTTGCACAGGGTCCAGTGGTAATTGTTGTTACTGATTAAACTAGCAAATAATGAGCTCAAAAAGTTTTGAGCAGCTGTTGGTGTCAGAGATCAAATTCATCTTCAGCAGGAAGCAATGAAGGTAGCAGTTTAAAGTGCTCTGGAACAGACCAGAACCCCAAAGGATTACACCCCAAATGTTCTCGAATTGCAATCTGGTTTGTACTCTTTTGTTTTGGTTTTGGTTACCAGACCATCCGTAAATTAGACCTGATTTCAAAAAGATGATAATTATTCAGAGACATTCACTAAACAAATTGCATAAATACTGTTAAAATAATGCTATTTTTTCTTAATCTACTATCTTCAATTTAGCCTCTTGTTTGTACTGTAGTTTTGGTCATTAAATTAAAAATTAAACACAAATTCAAAAGCAGATTTGTAGGATGTGAAAACAGACCTCTGACCTCAGGTTGTTTATTGGGGAACCAATGTGCTAAATACAATGGAGGCATTTGCCCAACAGTCATCAGCATAAATAGCATGACAGTCTACTGAGCTACCTTGGAGGAAAACATTGTAAAGATAAAAAATGCCATTCTGAACAATGTCTCTGCTATCCTTTAGATTGCTTACAATATTTCTGCAGTTTTATTATGCACTTGTATTCAGGTTGCTTTTATAAAAACAAACATCACTGCCTTTGCTGGTTAGCTAGTATGTTTTGAATTTATGCCATGTGTTGTAATCTCTGCTAAGGAGTTATTATTAGAAATAACCTGCAAAATGGGTGGAAGGAAAAACAGTGATTAGACATGAACATTCTTTCTGAGAGAACATTCCAAGCTTTCATATGTTCTGAAATTCTAGTGATCCCTACCTAATCTGGACTTCTCTGTAGGACAGCATAAGGAATAAGTGGGGACATCATGATGGTGGTAATCATGATTCTAATTTTAACTGGGTTAGGATGGGTTTAGAAAAATAAATGAGAAAGAAAACAGAGACAGACAAAGTTAGCAGTTATTTAGGTTTTTGTTTTCAACTTCTTGAAATGATGGAATTCTGACAAAAATTAGTGGTATTTTTAAAAGCCTAAAAATTTACTCTGTGCTCTAGAATTCAAGTAGATATCCAGTTGTTTATTGATCAAAGGAAAAACAAAAGCACAATTAATACTTGTAGTTTATTGATTGTGGTTTATATGGATATAAACGTATTGTTGCATTTACAACTATTCTTGAAGAACCTGATCACATGTAATTTCAACTGACTGGCCTCTGGCATATCACAAGGCAAATATTTTCTTGTTATTAGATGGAAAAATATAATATTAATTTTTTTCATACTAGAAGAAAAAAATGTAGTATTTCCTGTATTGGTATATATATATGAAAGCTTTTCTTGGGGTTTGCAATCTCTTCTACTAACATATCCAAAATTTTTCTTTTTTTGAGTAACTTGCTTTTATTTTCCAGAAAAGTCTGTGGAAACTTTGACTGTATGTATTAATTATAAATAGTTTACTATTGTTGAATATTTGATGAATGCTGAAATGATGCATAAAATTGCTAGGTATTGCTTTAGCCTTATTTTTGCATTACAATAATTTTGAAAATCAGGTTTCTAGTAGCAATGCAGCTGTGAATTTAGTTTTTATTCCCATGATTATTATCCTGAAGTTAACCCTCACATTTTCTTTCTGAACATTTCTGGCATAGGAAAGAATTCCATATTGTTCTCAGAGCATAGCCTTTCTGCTAGCATACATTAGACTAAAAAGAGTTTTGTTCTTTATTCAAGTGCTTGTAAAACTTGCTACAAGAGAGACCTCTTGCTGCCCTAGAGTAGTAGAATGTGTTATGATATGCATGTTGATAAAAGGAATTAATATGATATATGTACATTGACTGTTTTAAGCAACAGGCAGTAAGCTCTGGCAAAAGCATTCTTTTGCTTGTTTAACTGCATTACAGAAACTTTTAGTGTATAAACAGTATGAACAAGCAGTTTATTTGTTTGGTTGGTTAGTTCTTTTTCAAGATTTGATTTTCAGTAAAAATGCTATCTTCAAACTGAGTGTCAAAAATATTTCTGGCTTCTATGTTTTATATGCCTTCACAGCAAGAAAGACAGAAAACTTATCAGTGAAGTTAACACTGAGAAATAGGTAGTCACCAGAAAATGATGTTGATCCAGGTCAGACTGAGCAGCAATGCAGTGTAGAACTGTTCCAGAGGTGTGGTATTTTCTGCACTTGCAGTCTTAAAAGTCTAGAACAGGACAGGACAGAACAGAACAGAAAGAATGGAATGGAATAGACTAGACCCGACTGTAATAGACTAGATCAGAATAGAATAGATTACAATAGACTAGAATAGAATACAATCTGGTGACATCTTACAAGAGGATTCACAAGTAAATTGTTGAGGTTACTATGATAATTACTGAGTGATGTCCTCTGGCTTGTACCGTTCAGAAGATAATTTTTAAAGTGTAGCCTTTTCTGATCTCAAAAAGTATGAAACTTCAGCAGCTATAAATCCACACATAACCACTGCCATCAGTAGATTTACCTTGATTTATATTGAACAAAGATCCAATTCAAAGAAGCTAAAAGGTGTTTATGCCAGACAAATCTTTTAAACCATTCACGGATTGGTAACAGCACTTTGTTTCTACTTTGTACCCATTTCAGAAGTGCCTGCAGTAAGAAATTCTTTTTAAAAATAACAACACATTTAAGTATTATTTAATTTTTTTTCAACTGGTTGTAAAACTTTATTAATTCAAATTTTTAAATTAAGCAAAAATGCTTTATTTTCCTCAGAACAAAAAGTTTTCAGTGAAAAACGTTATTTTTTCTATGCTATAGTAAGCATGATGTGGTATAGAATATTCTTTTGACTAGTTCAGGTCACCTGTCCTGGCTATGCTGTGTCCTGATTTCTTGCTCACTGCCAGAGCATGGGAATCTGAAAAGTCCTTGATTCAGAATAAGCACCGCTCAGCTACAACTAAATCATCAATGTGTTATCAACACTCTTCTTGTATTGAATTCAAAACACAGCACTGTACTAGCTACTAAGAAACTAGGGCAAACTTATTTATGACTTATTTTAAGTGCTATTGGCTAGTTTTGCAGGCTTTTAATAAACATCAGGCTGTTATAGATAAAAGGATTTTAGCTCAGTGAAATATAGATATGGGCATAGGCATTTTTGCTGTACAACCCATTACTGATGGAACTTAAAGACACAGCACAATATTTTATTCCATGAGATGTGCCTACTAAGGTATAACACGTTAAATAAAAAGAAAGGCAGCTTACAGTCTGTCTGTCACTGAAGGCACCAGCCTTCACAAAATGCTGGCTTCTACTCATGTGATAATACTACCTGAGTTACAGTTACCCAGGTTTTTATCTGTCAGAAATATCATACAGGTTAGGCAAATTATTAAAATATTCTTAGTTCTCCTACTATATATAGTGTGTGTTTGGAAAACAAATAGTCAAAAAGAGGTATATGTAACATTTCTTGTCAGTAACTATGAAACTACATGCTCTAAAATTAAATAACAAGACTGCCAAGATGAAACATATGGTAGACAGGAATTATATAAGTAGAAACCATATTTATACATAGATGGGGGTTAAAAACAGTTTATAGCTTTTAGCAAGCTAGATACAGAACTGTATGCATGGCCAGACTACATTTATTAATTCACCACACATGTGCGAAACTTTGTGGGGAATAAGGGGCTGTGAGCTGATCTTGCAAAAAAGATCAGAACTAAGCAAATGGTTTGTAGTCTATTTTTTATGAATTCTCTAGATACTTCAAGTCTCTCTTTTCATTTGTCTCAAAATTTCTTCCAAAAGAAAAAAAGAACTAATTCCACTAAGCTGTTCGTCACAGCTCTAACTTTAGTTAAAAGGCCTTCTTCAAATCCATAGTTTAAGGCACTAACCTCACTCACTTTCATTGTCCTGGTATTTGTAAGAAAGGTGACATTTGGTGCTGCTCTTGTAGTTGGTATGACTTGGCCTTGTCTGCTGGAGCTCAGACTGGAGTGACATGAAAAATCAGGACAAAAAAAAAGAGGATAGGAATTTTTCAGGAAATGCAGCCAATTCAAATGCATAAAGGTCATGCTCATTTATTATTTAGCTTATCACTAGGAAGCTCCTATGAAAAAGCCTCTTAGAATTTGTAAACATTACACTACCTTTATTAGTCTGATCGTAAGGGAACAATGCAGTGGAACTGATGTGGAGGGAATATGTACATAACTAGAAATACAGGTGTTAATAATATTCTGCACTGATGTGGAAGGAGCAGTTAAAAGCGCATTACTGACTTTGCTGGTCATGAATAAATGTCTACAAGATTATTCCATGGAAACACTAAAATAAATCATTGGGGCATAAGAACAGGAATGATTTCCTGGGGGGAGAGGAGGTTAAGTCTGCAGAAAGCTTATTAAAAATGTGGATGCTTTAATAAAATAGGATAGAAAGAGAGGGAGAGAGAAACAAGGAGAAAAGGCTGGCATAACNGGGGGGAGGAAGCATGTGTCTTGGACAAACTGTGACTGTCTACTACATTGATGTAAATATGGAATAATCACGATGAAGTTTATGTTGGAATAGACAAACATTGCATTATAAGAGACTAAAAGGACAGATTAGGTTTTTTAGGAACCCATCCCATAGTAATCAAATTAATCTCAAGAAGCAAAGTGCACCATGAGACTGCATCCAGTATATTTAGGATACACAGATCTGAAAGAAGAATGAGAAAGCTGAAAGAGCAAAGGTGGGACACAAACAATCAGTGCAGTGATATTCATATGAATTTTCTGAAATTAGATTTGAAACAGATAGAAACTCTGTGCTGCTGTTAAAGAGCTGCCCAAGTTGCATCTGTTATTCTCAGGTATACCTTTATTTCTAAAAAAAATTAAGAAAGTCTTCTGGACTGTGAAGTTGGAATGTCAGAATGTTGAAGATCCATTTTTTTTTCTTTGGAGGCACTCCAAGATTCGATGAACAGCAGCAATAATTCATTGTAAATCACAAAAAGTTATGCCTCCTAGCCTTAGCACACTGATTTGCTGTGACAGCCCTCCACAGAGCTATGTGTTGACTAAATCTGTACTACTCAATGGAATTTTGTATTCTTGATTCTATGAAATTATTGCTAGAGGTAAGTAAATGTTGTGTGATAAGGTCCAGCCTTTCATATAGAAAGCAATAAAATTATAAGGCATCACCAGTGTCCTTTCCTTTTGCACATATTAAAGAAGTAGTTTGCAATGGGATTTTCATTGTTCTAAGAGAAATCTACCAGGGTTGCTTGAGCAAGCAGCTCTAGTGTTATACTGGGGGATGTTTCCAAGTGGGAGCTTTCCAATTAAAAGTTTGCTGAATTCCAACAAATCAGAAAGATGAATCACAAGAAAATCTCATTGGAGCTATTCTAGTGTTTGCAAATTGATTTCTAAACAGGTAAATGCTTTGAAACACTGAGGGAAGAAATCTGTATAACACTTATAAAAACAATAAATAATTAATCTGGTATGTTTTGTTGCAGTTTTTTGGAGAAGTGGATGTAGACTCTTTATTTTAGTTTAATTTAGCTTAGGTTTTTGTTCATTTCTAACTTAAACTTTCAATAATGGCTTTCCTTGTTTAAAAGAATGCACTATAAAGATTTGCAGCCCCCGAAGCCCTAATTCTGTGAAAGGCTATGGCAGAAACTCAACAAATAGAATTTTATCTTTTTCACTTCCACTGTGATTTTTATTTTCTAATGATTGCACATGGTTTCTGTCCTAAGGAAACATTATATCCAAGTTTGAAGATAATAGGACATGATGCCTTGAATATAAGAGAATTTTTTTGCTTCTGGGAAGATCTCCACTACTGCGGTCTGTAAACCTTTTCTTTAAAAAAATAATTGGGTACTGTATACTTAATGAAAATTTTTGTTAATAAGATTATATTTTTTTTAATTAGGTGTGGGACTTGAAAAGTTTTTTTTTAAATTATTATCAATGGGTCTGGGAAGCATTAAAGTGATATCAGATTCCAAGAATATATAAATGTGTTTTCATGTCAACTGTTCCTGGAGGATACTACCACATTATTACATTGGGTGAGGGGAGGGAGAAGAGTAAACGGAACAACAAAATTAACACGGATGCTAATTAATTGCTATTGTTTCCTCTTTACTGCTCATTTCCTGCTACCTGTGTGTCCTCTATTAAGAGAGCATGCACACCTTGTAGGAAATTTCAGGGAAGGCCAGATTCTGAAACCTGAGAACAAAAACAGAGTTATACTAGGTTCAGTTACAAAATGACACCTTCCATTACCAACCTTAAAGGGATTCTTAAAATTTATATACCAGGAAGATGTTTAAGAATACCTGTTAATTTCTTATCCACTCCTTTAGTGATGAAAATTATGGAAGTTGCTTTCCCAGTTTGTATTTATTAATGTTATGAATTTACAGTTTGTGTTCTGTTTTCTGAAACTTGAATTCCTACCAACAATGTCAAACTACCTTTTGGAGAAAACCAGAATTGTAAAAACTTGCATTTTCTTTGATAAAAATGATGTTGGTTTGTGTGTACTAAATCATTCTATCTATTTTTTTTTGGTTAGGGTTTGGTTGACTTTTTGTTTCTGTTTTGATTCAGCTTGAAGAAAGCTTCAAAACCTTGTTATTTAACATGGCAAGTCAATTAATCATTTTTTATGTTCTCAGTGGGCTTCATGATTAAGACATTAAGAATTCTTCTCTACAGGTGGAGTAAATAGCTCTGAGTAGTTTATATAATATTTAACTGTGTTAATTTGGACACAGACATTCAAGGCTTTTTGAAAAAAAAATATATGGAGTAGGACACAATTAATTGCTACAACCTGGACATCCAGTCAGCCAGTTCATGATCCTTTTGCCTCTTCCACCTGCAGCTTCCTGTGTGTTCTTCAGCAGGCTGTATGACTTTTTAATGGCCTATCTCCCTGTCAGTGAATAAAAAGGGAGTTATTTGTAAACATAAGTAGGAAGATATATCTCTCAGTGCTAATCAGATGAAAGAATTACAATTCCATTATCAGCTGACTGAATTCTCAATGTTGAGTAGTAGTGCCAGCGGTGTTATTCAAAGTATTTTAGAATAAAAGCCTGCAATGATATCTCTTAGGAAAGTATTAGTCATATGCAAGCATTATTACTGAATTTTGCTTTTTCTTGTTATCTCATTAAAAATGAATCAGCATCTTTCGGAGGCTGCTTTGTCTGTTCTTGTGTTGAGCAAAACAGGATATCACTTGTTTAAATAAACATCCATACCAAATTCTGAGGAATTTGCTCTCAGAAAACACATGCGGATTAGCTAACATCAAAATGGAAACCAAAAGTAGAAATACAGATTACACATACTGCAATTATCAAGTTTTTGCCATGTGTTCACCTTGAATGACTATCTGTTTAAATCCATTCCATATCACTCTTGATCAAACCTGCCATGCTTAGGGCTTAGCATCTTGAGTCGACTTGTTCCTAGCAAATTGGAATAGTTATTCACAAAATCAGAACTTATCTTGGCATTTGATCCACATCAAAACCTGATTTCTTGTACTCAGCACTGGTGAGGCCACACTTTGAATCCTGTGCTCAGTTTTGGGCCCCTCTCTACAAGAAAGAAAATGAGGTGCTGGAACGTATCCAGAAAAGAACAACACAGCTGGTGAATCGGTCTAGAGGAGAAGTCCTAAGAGGAGTGGCTGAGGGAGTTGTGGTTGTTTAGCTCATAAAAGAGAAGGCTGAGAGGACAATTTATTGCTCTCTATACCTACATGAAAGCAGGTTGCAGAAAGGTGTAGGAAGACTCTTCCAGGGAACAAGAGACAGGGGAGATTTAAACTGGGTATTAGGAAATACTTCTTCACTGAAAAGGTGGTCAGACCATAACATAGGCTTCCCAGGGAAGTGGTGGATTCACCACCCCTAGAAGTGTTCAAAAGGAGTGTGGATGTGAATATGGTCTAGTTGTGAACACAGAGGTGCTGGGTATACAGTTGTGCTAGATTATCTTAAAGGTATTTTCCTACCTTAACGATTCTATGACTCTTTGAATAAGTAGACCCTCAACAAACAGGTGAAGTCTGAACTTGTGAAAATTGGTGAAGCTCATTGAAATATGTTCTCTTTCATTTTTACTGTCCTAAGCAGCATAAAAGACATGTTAGTCTCTCTAACACTCAGTCTATTCCAATATTTCAGTTCTCATTTCTTAGTGACAATGGGGGTGGACGAACAAAGTGTAGAATTTTGTATTTCTGCTGATTGTGTATGGTTCCTCATCAAAACATAATGTTTCCTATAAACACATACTCTGTAGCAATCTTCAATATCAAATTTACAAATGAAAATAGTACTATCATTTCAGACACAGAGAGGACTATATTCTTTTTTGCACTCATTAACATACTAGTTATTATAAGAATTATAGACATACGAAAGAACAGAAGGCCAGAAGGCATTTTTTCCTTATTCACAGAGGTATTTGTTGTTTCTCATGGAGCACATAAGGAATTTAATTGGTTAGAAGATACAATTTTTTTAAAAAAATTATGTATATTTTTATTTAGTACATTTGTGCTGAACTCTTATGTAAGGGATAATTATATATGAATACCTCTGAATGTCTTTGAAAATCTCTTTGAAACTCAAAACCTGTATTAAACTTTGAGTGGTACACTTCAGATCTGAAATTCTACCTTTCTTGCATGAGTAGAAATCTGTATATCAAAGGTGAAAGGAACTTGCATTCTCCTTTTATATTCATGTTATAAAAAACCCAAAATGACTATCTGATACCAGAATTGTAAGAAGAAAACTTTCAATGACACCACAGGATGAAAAAAAGAGGTCTATGCAAAAATGTCTTAGTTTTCAGTTTAGAGTTTTAGTTTAGTTTGCCTCGTGTCATAATTTCTTTAAATACAAATGTCAGACAAAAAGTGTTAAAGTCATATGCAAAGAACAGTTTGCAGAATCCCTATGTCAAAGCAAATTCAATTTTCACAAGAGCAGAAGTACTTCTCAGTGAAGGTCTAACTTCAGCTCTTTGCTTATAATTTTTGTGGCACTAGAGCTGTTTAAAAACATAAATAGAAACAAAGCAAAATCCAACAACATGCAACTGCAGGATTTCTTCTATAATTGAAAAAAGAATTCTAGGCAAGAAATAGAGAAGTTGAGATTATTCTCAGTAAACAACAACTCCATAAAAAAGTATTGGCATAAAACTCAATCTGTCATCAGAGGCCTGCAAATGTGCCTTCAAAAATGTGAAAGACTATTTAAATGATGTAGCAATTCTCAGTACATTTCACTTATTGTGTTGTACCATGATAAATATTTTTTCCTGACTAAAGGTGGTGGCCTTCAAAAACTCTATGGATGTAGGTAATACAATTGAAAGTGTATTCAACATGTAGTGACTCAACTCCTCCTGTGTTAGTTCCAAGTGTGAAATATCTTCATTGCACACACTTTTACTTTTTTCAGCATGGACAGAAATCAGTATGATCATGCTAAGGAGGCATTAAACAAAAAACCAGTTTCTAAAGTATACAGATGCACTGGGTGAAGAACAGACTGAGAGCAACCCTGTCAAGAGGGATTTGTGGGTGTTGGTGGATGAGAGGCTGGACATGAGCTGGCAAATCTAATCGAATCCTGGGCTGCATCCAAAGCACGGTGGCCAGCAGGTTGAGAGAGGTGAATAGGCCCCTCTACTCTGCTCTAGTGAGACCCCACCTGGAGAACTGCATCCAGCTCTGGGGTTCCCAGCACAAGAAGGACATTGACCTGTTGGAGCAAGTTCATTGGAGGGCCATGAAGATGAAATCCATCTCCTGGCTGTTGCCTTAAAGGAGCGTGGAAAAAAACCTCAGGCAACTTCAGTAGGAGATAAGTGAGCAGGAGCTTTAATGAGCCTCCAGGCTCCAGGAATACATTCACATGGGAATCCCCCCCTTACAACTAAGTTACCAGATTTTATAATAGTGTCCATCCAATCCCATTCTGTTATTTCCCCCAGTCCTGCCCCGTTCCACCCTCGGCACGCCCCATCAGGAATTGAGTCTGGGGTCTCAGGACCCTCTCTTCATCTTCGTCGTCTTCCTCACAGCACGTCAGGTCCTTGGAGGCCTTCCAAAGCTTCAGATTTGGAGGTCCTTCTGTCCCTGCCTTTATCTTGTGGTACAGGCTTCATGGCGCTTTTCTGCAAGTCTACCTTGAAGTAAAGACTAAACAGCTAAAGGAATTCTAAGGGGTTGATATAGGATGGAGTCAGTATGTATAAACATTCAGCTACTGAAGTTATATTACTAGTGCATTAGATCTACAATAATTTCTAACATCTATAAAATTAAAGATCAAAAATCAAAGAGACCTTTAGGTGTCATGGCTGAGAGAGTTAGGGTAGATTAGATTTGATATAGGGTTATAGGGAAATTGTTTATGATGACGGTGTTGAGACACTGGAACAGGTTGCCAGAGAAGTTATGGATGTCTTATCCTTGAAAGTGTTCAAAGTTAGGTTGGACAAACTTTGAGTAACCTGATTTAGGGAAAGCTGTCCTTGCTCATGGTAGGTGGGGTGGGACTAAATGACCTTCAAAGGTCCCTTCCAACCCAAACTATTATATGTTTCTATGATACAATGCTTTTCAAGACCTTTTTTCCAAGATTTTCAATTTATCTATATGAATTTTTGTCTGCTGATTTTGGACAAGTTGTGATGGAACTAAAGTCCTTACTTAGGACTTAGCAGCTAGGTACTGCTCAGCACACTCCTGTGAACATTATCTTAATTTCTTTGGCAAAGTCTTTATCCAACTTGGATGCTTTGACTAACATTTTACATTACTTGGACACTTGTTTTTGAAAGATATGTTATAATTATGCAGCTATTACTCAATTTATTTATCCCATACGAGTTGTTTGGTCTATATATATATACAATTCTTGAGCTTCCATTTACTGTTATTAAAGAGCATCATGTCTGAGTAGGTAGTAGACCTTACTTTGACACAACATTTCTGAATATAGGCAAGAAATATAAAAAGATGGCAGAATTTTCATTGAAAAGATCTAAGATAAATCTGTGGATATTGTGGAACTGTTTCAGTTGTCTAATTCTTTGAGATTTTAAACATTAATAGAACTTTTGGTTCAGTAAAACTGAACATAAAATTTCAGATTGAAATGCAAATGGCATTGATCTTACAAGCACTGTAATATAGGCTATCCAGACATCAGTGGAGCAGGGAGCAGCCTAGGTTTCAAAGTTATATGTTGTCAAAACAGAATAATCAGAAAATCATGTAAAGTGACACAGGAGATGAATAGTAAAGACAAGCATAAAATGTTCCTCAAATAAAGCAACCATTTTAGAAATATAGAGAACCAATAACATATGTGACAAAAATATCAGTGTTGAAAAACACAACATCAAACATACTATGTTTTTTCATTACAATGCAGGCACTGTCTCTACTGTCTCTTGAATAACATGAGTAAAATATATAATGAAAAATTACCAAATTGTTTAAATCAGATTATTTTATGGTAGTATCCACAAAAATATTATGTGGAAAAATTCCACTTCTCCAAGTGTCAGAGAAGCATTCTTGCTGATGCAGTCAGAGCTTTTACAGCAGCTCTGTATCAGTCATTCTGTCCTGAGCTTTTTGGCTGTCATCTACAAACAATATATGAGAAGATTTTCATGAGAAAGTAAATGGCATCAACAAACTTCCCTCAGAGACTTTATGAAGTCGTTGGTGCTTTTTCTTTTTATAGTACTTCTGAGAAGAGAGAGGAAAAAGAAAAGAATGCAATTTTTTGCTTTGTAAAAGGCCATCCACTGCTGTTTCAGTTCCACAAGTCAGTGCAGGAAGGGAATACCCTCGTGAACCCATCTCATTTTTTTATCTGAAACACTGAGTGAAAACAGTCATTTGGGGTCTGTCTCCAGCAGCGTTCTGATTGTCTAAACTTCTTTTTTAATGGACGTGAGGGCACTGATCTCTTCACAGGATGCAGTCAGTATAGCCATCTGTTCTGGGACCAGCTCCACCTTTTCAGCAGTAGAATATAAAGAAGGTTCACTCATCCTTGGGCCACTGTTGCCCATATGTTTTCCAAGCTTTGATTGAAATTTAGTCTTCCTTTTTTTTAAAAAAAAAACACAAAAAAACAAAACAAACAAACAAAAAACCACCTAGCAGAAGTCCATGGTTCGAAGTATAGCTCAGTTTTGCTGCTACACCTGAAGTTTTGTAACATACCCTTTTACAACCTCTATGGAATGATTTTTCTACAGATGAACAAAAATTCGCATCGCTTTTTCATAGTGTATTTACATGGTTTTGTACTCAGCATAATACTTTATTCAAAATCACTCTATGGCTGGGATAGGAGCCTAGTGGGACACCCAGTGTTCTAAGGATGCTCTATAAGAATATTCAAATTTCTTAAATGGCTTTATTTTATTTTTCTTGACTGGGAGAGATGAATAGTTCAATGGGACGTGGAAATACACATTAAAAGAGTAAATGATAACTTGGGAGTTTCATCTTCTTCCATTTTCTTTCTCTTTTTTTTTTCCTTTTTTTGGGGGGGCGGTTAGGTTTGTGGGTTTTTCTTTTTTTATGTCAACATTTTTTGACACTGCTTTGTCTCATAGCTGTACCATATAATGGACCACAGGAGAAATGTCACTACTTTTATCTCTCAGGCCATACTTAAGATGTGCTAGAGCTCTTCTGGATGCTTGAGGCACAGAAAAGCCATTTCAGGAGTGTTAATAAACACTTTCAATTAGGGTCATAGGTCAAAGCTCAATATAATTCATAGGAACAGATCATCTCCTTTCCCACTCTTTGAGTGTGCAACGTAGAAGTGGAGTAAAGTCTGCTGTGCTGTAGTGTAATTAAATGTGTATAGTTTTGAATACGGATTGCTTTTTTGATTAACCAGTGTAGACCAAATGTAAGCAGGCAAAGATTACCTCTGGCAACCACTTAATTAGCCCTTTTGTCAGTATTTTCTTGCTTTCTTTCCTTTTCAGTCTTTCAGTAGAAGTGATTGAAAGCACAAAAAGAAGTCAATCATCTGTGTTCCACTCAAAACAAAACAAGTTTGGAATAAGTTATATGTTAATTTGAAGTTTTTTCATCTGTCTTCTGAAGATTTTACTTTTCACTAATTCATAATTTAAAAGTTTGGTGTCAGAGATCAGAGATTTTGATGTACGGATGCCAGGAAAGGCAGGAAAAGAACTCTAAAACCCTTTTTGAGTATCAGAAAGCAAAGCATTCTTTACTCCAGCATGCTGGATGCACTGGAAATGTATTCTAAATTGTGTGTCGAATCACAAAAGGCTACATAGCTTTACTAAGTTACAAATTCAGCCATTGCCACATCTTGTCCCTCCTGCTTCCAAAACCATT
Organism: Campylorhamphus procurvoides; assembly: GCA_013396655.1. Taxonomy (NCBI): domain Eukaryota; kingdom Metazoa; phylum Chordata; class Aves; order Passeriformes; family Dendrocolaptidae; genus Campylorhamphus; species Campylorhamphus procurvoides. Next base: position 346,875 of record WBMV01003156.1, on the reverse strand, counting down.
CCTCCCACCATTCCATTCTCGACATGCCTCTCGAATTTGAGTCAGAGGTCCTGTTGGTGGTCATGAAGGACCCCTGGTGTTCATTTCCATTGTGTTCCTCAGCTTGTCCTTTTCTTGACCACTCCCTTTTGGCACAGCATCACATCTTCTAGAACAGTGTCACAGCCTACAACCAGCTTTGACCAGTTTGTTAGTTTTGTTTTGCTTTTATCAGTCCTGTTTCACAGATAGAGGAACCTTCTACATTGTTAAAACTCCTGCCTGTTGACACTCTTAACAAAAAATTATAACCTACACAGTCTAGGTCACATTGGTAAACTATACAGTCATTAATAAGCTACATAGTTCTTTAATGCTACATAAAGAAGTTTCAGAAAATATGTCAAACCACACATTAATGCTGATATTGTATCATCTCTTTGCTCTGTGCAGTGGATGGTTATTTCAGGTAAAGGAAATTTTTCTCCTGAGGAAAAGCTTACAGGAAATCAGGAAATATTTATGAACTTCTTTAACTCCTCTATACCATATGAAAAATACTACACAGTGGCTTTGGTGCACTTTGGGTGTTTGTTGATTTGGGGTTTTTTTTGGTATTTGTGGGTTTTTTTGTTGTTTTTTAGGGGAGTTGGTTTTTTGTGTGTTTTTTTTTTTCTTTGGTTGGTTGGGTTTTTTTGGTCTTTGAGGGGTTTGGGGTTTATTTTTGCAGGGGGTGTTTTGGTTTTGTTTTGTTTTGAGAAGGTAAAACACACCATTGAAGAAAAGTAGCATTTGTGAGCTCTCTCTCTCTCCTTGCACACTGCTCTTACATGTGATAGCCTGGAAAAGTGTCTAATTGTGAAGCAAATTTTATCTTCCTATTTAATAAACTAATCAAAATAATTTTTGTTTTGTTTTATTTGTAGTGGTTTTGGTTTGGAATTTTCCTGGTAACTAGGGTCATAACTAAGGAAGTATTCCATCTCATTTCTTTACATAAGCAAAGATATAAAGAGGGGGAGTCGGAAGTCAGGGAGCAATCCTTCTTCCAGCAGTGCTGGAAAGCAGAGGAGCTACCTGCGGTCACTCTGCTTGTGGGAGTGGGCTGTGGCTGTGGGTCCGCTGATCAGCCAGCCGAGGTGGGAGGAGCTGTCCTGAGATTCGGGAACAGCAGTTGTTCTGGTGAGAGGGAAGTACAAACTTGTTTTCTCTCTTTTCTCCTCTATATATACATGTATATATATGCAAATATATATAAACTGTTTTAGTTCTACTGAAGTTCAGTTTTGTGGGTTCCCCCCCCCTCCCCCTTTCTCCCTTTCTCCCTTTTTTTTTTTCCCCTGTGGCCTGGAGGGGTCTCTGTCCTGGGCCCTTCAGCTCTTGGCACTTGACCAATTTCGACCAGTCACATTATTATTCAGTTTTTGACTACAATTCCATGGTTGTTAAAGCTCATACCTAAACTCCTCTTAAAATTGCAACAGTTGCCTTCCAAAAAGAAATCAGGCTTTAAATTACTGTCTTTTCTAGTGATGTGAAAACTGTGAAATAAAATTTGTCTCTTTTGTTTTTACCTATTCCTTGACCTAAGTCATCAAATAAGTATCATAAAGGCAGTCTTCGCAAATTCCTTATGTCCCTTAAATACACCTATTACACTGGTATATGGCAAAGGTTTTGTTGGTGATGGTAGAACAAGCACTAACAAAACACCATTTCAGAGACCATGTTCTTGAATATGATGATAAAAAGATAATAGTTCATCAATGCTTTTGTTTTTGTGTTTATTATGCTAGTAGTGTATCATCTGTCCTCAGAATTGTAATCAGCTGTTACACACACATAAAAATAGTGCTGTTTCAAATGAAAATATAGTCTCTTATTTATCTCTTTCATCTTATGTAGAATAATTTTAGAAAAAACAGTTATTAAGCAATAAACTGCATAAAATGATCTTTTAATTTCTTTGAAATTATCTTTCTTCCTTTAAACAAGAGAGTATGCTAAAACTTTTGACAGTCATGAAAAATGTCTGGCAAATTAAATTAATACAAAAGTCTAATTTATGAGCAAATACATAACAGGTACACCATGAAACATCCTATGTGTTTCAAAGTGTTATACCTCATTTGGTAAATAAAAATAAATTAATTATCACATGGCACATACGGGACTACAAGGGGATCAGGCCAAGCCAGCATGGGTTTACAAAAGGCAGGTCCTGCTTGACCAACCTGATCTTCTATGACAAAATGACTCACTTATTGAATGAGAGAAAGGGTGTGGATGTGTCTGACTGGAATTCATTTAAGACCTTACACCATTTCCTACAGCATTCTCTTGGAGAACCTGGCTGCTTGTGTCTTGCGCAGGTGCTCTGTTTGCTGGGTAAAAAACTGGCTGGATGGGTGGTGAATGGAGTTAAATCCACTTGGCAATTGGCCACAGTGGTGTTTATTTATGTAATTATTTTGCCCCTCAGAACAATTTATTTGCTGCCAGCAGTGGAATATAGATCTTCTGGCATTTTATATGAGTGTTTCCTTTAATGGTTTAGGTTACCTTATGTCTTTTCTTCTGATTTTTAAGGTTCATTCCTTGCCTTTTTTTCCATTATTTAGACTTTGGTAAATACATAAAAACCTGGAAACAGTGTATTATAATAAAAAGTGCTAGAAAATTTTAATTATAGCTGCTGTGTTACTCATAATAAGTCAGCAGACCTTGTGAAAAGCCAGTGCATGTCTGTGAATGTCTCAGTCAAATGTCATGCACCAGCTTCTTTTCTTACTAATTTTGTGTACAAACTATATTGCACTATGTCTGTTGCGGGGTTCAATTTGTTGTCTTTCAACCTCCATCTTGGACTGGGATCTCAGGGGATGGGAGCAGATGGCTAACAATGCAGAGCAATCAAAATTTATTAGCCTGGAGGAAGTGTAATTCAAACAGAAGTATTCTGTCACAATGAGCTAGGCAATGAAAATCCCAACAGACTGTTCTCCCAGAGACACTTACATGTAAGTAAGTGGGGCTTTTTAAGGGATCTGTATGAAGTCAATATGGAATTTCAGCATAGAAATTCATTATGGAAAGTGGGTTGGTAGAGGGGACATTAGGAAGCAGAAATTTGCAAAGTAAGCCCTCATATGCAGTTAAGATGGGAAAGTGCATATGGCACTACCTGTATGGCTGTAGGAGAATCAGAAGAGCTGTGAAAACCAGAATAAAAACCTCAGAGGATTTTATTCCCAGAGACATACCAACAAACTTGTTTTCTGCCTGTGATAGTCTTGAAAGTAACCTGTGGCTCTTTGATCTCCACTCTTAAGAGGAAAAAAAAAAAAAAAAAGAGGAAAGTTGAAGGAAGAGGAAGGTCCATAGTTTCAATATGGAAGTATGAAAAAAAAAAAAAGCATTAGAAAATAGACACTCATTTTAGGATTAAGATATGGGATATGGAGTTTCTATCCATAAGCTTCTAGCTTGTGTCTGCTGAAGTCCAGATCAGAAAAAGTGCCCACATCCAGTACCTACACTGGAGTTTAGCAAATGAAACATTCAACAAGCAGCTGAGAGAAGTCTCATGATCACTATCTTTTGTTCTCACGGGGGACTTCAACTCAGCAGATGACTGTGGGAAATATAATATCCCAGAGAGGAAATAGTCTAGGAGGTTCCTGGAGTGTGTGTAAGATAACCTCCTGACACAGGTGGTGAGAAAGCCAAACAGTGGAGATACCCCATTAGACCCACTGTTTATGAGCAGATAAGAACTGGTGGGTGATGGATGGTTGGAAGTGCCCTTGGGCAAAATGATCAGAAAATTATAGAGTTTTTGATTCTTGGAGAAGTAAGGAAAGGTGTCAGCAAAACCACTACTCTGGACTTCTGGAGGGCAGATTTTGTCCTGCTGAAGACACTGACTCAGAGAGAGTCCCTTGTGAGACAGTCATGAGGGGCAGAGGAGCCCTGGAATACTGGACATTCTTCAAGAGGAAAATCTTCAAGGCGCAGGAGCAGGATGTCCCCACATGAGCAGCAGAGGCAGAAGACCATCCTGGCTGAACAGGGAGGTCATCTTTCACTGCAACTCAAGGCAAGCAGGAGGGGGAGGACAAAGAATTTACCAGCTTTTGAAGGAGGACTTAGTTTATGCAAGGAGACTAAGGAGAAAATTATGTCATTAGTTTATGCAAGGAGAAAATTAGAAATCCTAGCTGGAACTTAATTTGGCCACTGCTGCAAGAGATAACAAAAAATGTTTTTTACAAATACATTAGCAATAAAAAGGAAACATTGCCACAGAAGATGAGGAAAAGGTTGAGGTACTTAGTGCCTTCTTTTCCTCGGTCTTTGTTCCAGGGAGAATAGGAGTCCAAAGGGATGTGGAAGCCAAAACAGACACCGCAGAAAACTTAACACAAACAGTAGCTTTATTACTATAGGTGGCCAAGTAAACAGGAAATAAACCCAATAGAGAGAAAGAAGAGAAAATAAGCCCCCAGGTGCAAATACCCAAATTGCCCAGGTGTTCCCCATGGAGTTGTCTCACCAACCCCCTGAATGCCCAGACGTCCTGAGCAGTGGCTGCATCCTCAAGGATCAGCTGGCTCATAGGTGACAGCAGGCATCCCTGCCATAGGCAACATTGTCCTGTCACATAAAGCGAGCCCCCCCAGAACATGAGCCACCTGCCTTTTATCTACTTGGCCAAAATGACATTTACCTGAGCAACATGGCCAGCACTGCCCAAGAAAAGGTATTTGGCACTGCCCCTCATGTTACACAACTGATACTTCTCTGCACTTGCATGCATCTCTCTGCACCTGCACAGTCCATTTCAGAGGGTGTTCCTTAATTGAGTCTGGGGGTTTACTTCATTCTCCTCCTCCTCTCTTTCTCCTTCAAATGCCCTTGGAGGGCCATCAGCCAATCATGAGAAACCAGTTAATTTTAGTTTACACAGAAATCTCTCTCTCAAGGCTAAAAACCATCTTTTTCAGCCTGTTTTCCCATAACTTGGGATGATAAAACCCAGCTTCTCACAGGTGGCTGGGCCAAACACAGACCAAAAATACCCACATGGAATTCTACCTGAATACAGCCTAATAGCCAGACCAGTTATCCTCAGGGTACTCAATTCCCTGAGCTGGAAGACAGGGCAAAGAGCAGAATGAAGTCCCCATAATCCAGGAGGAAACAGTTAATAACTTGCTGCTCCATGTAAAGATACATGTCTGTGGCACCAGATGGAATCCACCCAAGGGTATGGATGGAGCCAACAGAAGAGATCTCCAAGCCACTGACATCTTCAGCAGTCCTGGTTCGGCAGGGAGGTCCCTGGAGCTGGAGCTCAGAAAATATGATGCCCTTCTACAAGAGGGGCAGGAAGGAGGTGAGCTATGGCGAGCTATAGGCTTGTCAGCCTGACCTTGGTTCCAGGGAAGAACATGGAGCAGATAATCTTGTAAGCAGTCACACAGGACATGCAGGACAACCAGGGGACCATGCCCAGCCAGCATGGATTTATGAAAGGCAGGTCCTGCTTGACCAACCTTCTATAACAGAGTGACAGTAACAGCCAATAAGACAAATGGCTTCAAGTTGTGCCAGGGGAGGTTTATATTGGATATTAGGAAAAATTTCTTCCTGTAAAGTATCTGGCTCCCCTGAAAGTAGGATCCAAATAACCTGATGAAAGAATAAGATTCCACTAAATATGGACAATGCCTTTGGATTTACAAAGTTACATCATATAATGCTAGTTACTGGGATCAAGGAAACAAAAATGTCATACTGGTATTATTTTTCAGATAGCTGAGGAAACACTGATAGGACTGGTCACAGGGTGCATCATTGAAATAGAGGTGCAGGACAGACAAAAATCTCCTCCTAATGCTTTATTTTGAACTGCACATATAAGAAATATTTTTGTAACTGTTAAACAAATATTCTTAAAATATTCTGACTTTAGCAGGACAAGTCCCAAAGCAGCTTTTGCCCAGATATAATCTCATAATCTGCCATGTTTCAGAGAAATGCTTAATTGTAAAAGTAATTGGTGAAAAATGCTATAGTCACAGCCTTGTAGAAGAAGGGACACTCATCAAACCAGTGAGTCTGCATAGGTAACCAAACTCCTACCCAATTTCCTAGCATACCATTATGTTATCTTTTAAAGTGAGGTTACTAGTTAAGTGATCTTTCTGCAAATTAAAGCAGCCCAACTAAATTTCGTTTTAATAAAGTGGGTTTCCAATAAGATTACAGGAAGCAAGCAGCACAGAGAGCACAACTGTTGGTAGATCTCATGCATTTGCTGAGATTCCCTTGACTGTTAGCAGATTTTGAACAGTAAAAGTTGAAGTGGTGAAGTGCTAGGCAACCTGGTGAAGTGAGCAGAGCTGCTGTTCAGCTCATACTTTCCTGATATCATCCAATTGGTGGTGACAGGTGTCCCCCACCAAAATTAATTTATTTATTTATAACTGAGTGCCCTGACTGACTGGTAAACATAGGATGCTAAATAAAACAGTGTTTAGTCCTTCAAAGTCTGCTCCAAGTACTAGAGGAGGCCACTTTTGGCTGCAAGATATGACACCTTAATGTAATCCCAGTTAAATTTGATTATTCATTAAGAAATTTTTCACTAAAAATGTTAATTTCTGCCTGACCCCATTGTGTTTCATTGCATTGCCTTAAGCTCATTCATGCTAGAACATGAGTGTTTAAATATTGGCATAAGTCTAAACCTGCAGAAATTTCTGAGAAAAGCATGGAGATGAGTGTCGTATTTCATTGAAACATGATAAAAGACTAGGGAAAAATGTTAGCAGTGATTTGAATATGCCTAGCAATGACAGTTCAGTGAAATACAATATCATTTTTTGAGGAATAATATTTCACAATTTAGAACTCTGATATTCTTATATATGAGTATTCTAACACCTAGATATATTAGTATCTTTGTTGAGGGGCAGTTTCTGTCTTTGTTTACACATAATTTGTACAGTCATTCCATAGGGAGTGTGAACAAATTAGTATCCATTAATTCTACTTAACAAGTGACACAGCTCCCATGAAGGTAGGGAAAATAATCTAGTTCCATAGTTAATAAATCTGGTTGTACATTGTTAGTGTTTCATGCTAATTTTCAAGCTGATTATCAAAATAATAGGTAAGGAACAATTTATTAAAGACTGTAACAGTTTCAATCTCACATTATTACTGTTTTTAATTGCTGATATTGCAATATTAAGGTAGTATGGAAATATTTAATTTTAATTGTTTTAAAATATAAAATGAGGTATATTTTTTATTTCTTTTGCATTTAAGAAATTTTGACATGCTGCAGGATGTGATGTTATATATATATTTATATATATAATTTTTAAAGATGTCTTTTTTATGGGAAAGCTGAAAGTAATGAAAGATCTTTTAGTTTATGACCTAATAAGAAAAAAAAAGTCTTAATAGGAAAACAAGTTTTAAAGATATGAATGAATGAAAGGTGAATATCTTAAACAAGAGAGAAGAAGGGGGAAAGTAAATTAGGGCACTAGTTAGTAAACAGAGACTCTGTTCAGATTACTGATTTTAGTGAGAGAGAAGGGAGAGGAATCCTCAGCATAGATATAGGGACAGATTCTGCCACTTTTGCCCCTGAAGAAGTAAAAATAGAAAAGGCAGCAATGATTCAAGAAAGGAGAGGGGAGTGTTAAAGATAACACAAAGATAAAGGAGGAATAGTCTACTAGGGAGACTATGGATCAGATTGCTGGACTGAAGGTTACCCTAAGAATGGCTGCCGTCAGGAAGAAAACATGGGAATGACACTTCTGACTAATTTCTTAATAGTAATAACAAGAAATAAAGCAAACTACTAAGATATTCTGAAGAGCGCAAGTCTCACCAGCTCTATAATTCTGGAAATGTGAAGACAAGTACAGAAGATTTAAACAGTTCTTTAAGCAGTAGCTCCAAATAACGCATGAAAGTAAAGGAGAAGGTAGTAAGGTGCAATCCTGATAATAGCTGGTTCTGGAGCCCTTGATGGTTTTTAAACAGCTTTCAGTAAGGTAGAGGAAGCTAACCATGAAATTCCCTCTACAGAAAAGTGAAGGGTGGCACCCAATTCAAAAATAAGGAGAATATGTTTAAAACATACATATCACAGAAAGGCAAAGAACCACAAAGGCTTCTGATTGATCTTCAAGATATGGACCTAAGAGATCTATTGTGAATGAGACAATGAAAAAATTAAATCCTGAAAATTATCACAAATTTGATATTTAACATTTAATAAACAACAGAATTTTACAGGCAAAGACATAGCATATTGAAGTGTGCTAAGGATGCGCAATGCTTATGTCATCTTACCAGAGTGAAGAGTCTATAACGCCTTGAATAGAAAGATTTTTCAGAACCTGTTCTACAGTACACAAAAAGAACATGATGTACTTCACAGGTTAAGACCAAATAACAAGACTGAAGAAATAATCTGGTGTTTGGGAAAAAGACACAAGATTTTTGCTGCACTGCACCACTTTGTAGGCACCAGTACTAACAGATTACAGTATCACCACCAGCTCTGAACATTCTGTTTTAAACTCATCACAGTGTGATATTGACTGATACTCAATCTGAAGAAGAAAAAAAAACAACCAAACAAAACCTAACAACTAAGTAAACAACTTTACTTCTGTTTCTAGTTCATAAAGTCACAGATTTACAGAAATGTTGAGGCTGGAAGGCACCTCTGGAGGTCATATGATCTAATCCTGCTTGCTCAAGCAGGGTTGCCTAAAGACATTTGTTCAGGATAGTGTCCAAATAGCCTTTGAATGTATCCAGTGACTGAGACTTCACAACTTCCCTGGGTAACCTTTACCAGTGCTCAGTCACTTTTACAGTCAAAAATTGGTTACAGATGTTCATAAGGAACCTTCTGTGAGTCATTTTGCACCCATTTTCTCTTGTCCTGCCACTAGTCACTACTAAAAGCCTGGCCTCATCCTCTTTACACTCTCTCTTCAGCTACTTGTAAACGTTGATAAGATTCCCCCCCTGAGCCTTCTATTCTCTGGGCTGAACTGTCCCAGCTCTCTCAGACTTTTTTCATAGGAGAGTTGCTCTAGTTCCTTCCTCATCTTTGTGGTCCTTCACTGGACTATCTCCAATATGTCCACGTGCCTCTTGTTCTGAGAAGTTCAGAATGGGATACAGGTGTGGCCTCATTAGTGCTGAGTAGATTGGAAGGATCACCTTTTTTAAGTTGCTGATAATCCTTTATGCAGTCCAGGGTACTATTAGACTTCAAGAACACATTTCTGGCTCATGTTCAGCTTGATATCTGCCAGGTCCTTTTCTGCCAAACAGCTTTTCACTTGGATGGATCCCAGCACGCAATGGTATCTGGGGTTATTCTCTCCCAGATGCAGGACTTCTTCAGGCACTTCTCCTGTTTGCCATGATCAACCAAGATAATTGAGAGCAGCCTCGCAACACCGCCTGCCATCTTTCTCAGCTCTTGTCAGTAGATCAAGGCCATGGACTTATGTCCAATTTCCTTAAGTATTCTCTAAACTGATTCATTTCTCCATGATTATCCTGTTGAGTGTTGGTACAGCCTCACCTTGAGTATCATGTAATTGTGTGGCCCACCATTTAAGAAGGGTGTGAAACTCCTTAAATACATCATACGTGCCACAGCAACTGTAGCAGTGGTTTACAGTTTAACAGGAATTCAGTTGAAAATTTGCAATGACAATTGAGTCATCCCATGATACCCAGGCTAACTTTTTGTTGGAAAAATGGTGTCAAAATAACATAGAGAGGAATATGTGCAATGAAATCTACTTGTAGAAGTCAATATTTTAATTTCCTTCGTACTCTAGGGATGGGAAAAAAAGTTACAGGACATGATTCATCTTGTTCTTAAGTAGATATCTAAATAGGTCAGATGAATCATGTTCTAAAAGGGCCTTTTCTCTCTGAAATCTAAAGAGAATCCAAAGTGACTAATTCATATCTGGACGACTAAGCAATAGATGTTTAAAGTTAGCTGCAGTGAATCCCACACAGAATGGATTGTACCTACCTAGTCCATGAAAAAGGCTGGGGAGTAAGTTCAATTCCATAGCTGGCACAGTTGTAATGTATAGTCACAGACAAATTTGATTTGTCCCAAGCTGACATTTTCTCCAAAAGAAAGCTGATATAAGAATTCTTTGAGTAGCAGAAATAGTAAATGTACTTCAGAATTTGCAAATATGTAAAGCTAAACAAATCTTAAAATATAATTGGGGGTTCCCAATAAGTGTCTTAGTTTACCGAAAACTGTACTGTGATAAAACTAATGCTTACAGTGAAGTAGTAGCTAAATCTAAACCAAATAAAGTACAAAAAATTGTAAGTAAAATGTCATATGGATGGAACTGCTGCCTTGCAAAGTCACCGAGTGACTCAGAAAGTCACTCCCAGGGATGGGATCTTACACAGGAGAAAACCAAGAAGCAATATAATGGAAGTTTACAAGCTTCTGCTGGACTATTCATTCACCAGCTCTCACAATACTTGAACCGAAGGTGCTCACTGAAACTGGTGGAAATTCATGTTCAGACACAAAAAGGAAAGGATTTCTTTTCATTGTATATACTGAAACTCTGTTATTTGGTGCTGTAGGCTGCTTCAAAGGCAAGCATTATCAGTTGAGAAAGGGATTAAATAAACTCATTGAAAAGACAAGACAATAAACAGACACGAAAGGGACTAGGCAGGAATCTACCCTTTAAAATGCCCCAAATTACTCCAGACACTGGGGAATGCAATGAGAAATGGACTGCAGACACAAACAGGAGAGGTAGGATGCCTCTTACTACCATCTTCTCCTTCTGTCATTGCCAGAAGCATTGATAATACAGGGCTCCCTGATGGTCCAGCCTGGTGGGGCACTCCTTTAACTCTTCCAGACATAAAACCTTACTCATACAAACTGCTTTGATAATTTCACTCCTGGTGGGGAGATACTTAGAAAGAATGAACAGGATTTCCTCTAAGTCCCAGAAAGAAGCATAATTCAATATAAAGACCAGTCCATTTATGAGTAGCTGTAAGATGAGCAGGAGGAGCAGCTTGAGATAACTTAGCCTCAGGTCACAAAACACCAAAATGAATTAATTTAATTCTGCTTCACAAGAGTGCTGATTAAATTTCCAGGGAGACTCTCAGCACCTCAAAGAATCACGTTAATCACTTTAGGAACTAGCCTGAGTAAAGCATTCCACAATCTTCTGTGATACAAGTGCTGGTTATTAAATTTTTTATGATGCCACTCTGGAAAGGAGGATGTGAGGAACCTGAACTTGCAAAGACTTGGCCATCAGCCCCATGGGACTTTTCTGTGTGTTCTGAAGAGACAGAGCTCCACAGATGGCAAATGAGACCTTATACCATCATTGAAGCTCTTCTCCATTACACTACACAACTCTTAGTGCCTGCTCATCAATACAACCCTTTTCAGTTAACAGCTTTCCAGCCTGGGTTGTATATTAGATATTATTTCTACTTAAGACTGGTACTGGCTGGAGTCCTCATGTTTGCATACGAGCTGCAATATCTGCTTTCTGTGTTATAATGGCATAATTAGTGCCCAGCGGAGCACTGACATCACTCATCACATGCATTCTTCTGAGATACTCGGTATCTTTCCAGAGAATTCCTCCAAATAAGTGTTAGTAATTTGCAAAGTTATCCAAAGGAATAAATTGCAAACAGTATGACCCTGAATTTACATGTGTATCCCACATAAGCATCCCTGAAATGACAGCTGCAGTCATACATAAAGAAAAGTAAATGTCATATTTTTGAAAGAGTTCTTTTTTGGGATTGGCTTTCCTGCCACTCCCATCTTTGTGTAAAAATGTTGACCTCTAAAGATTAAGTACATTTTTCATCTTACTCATATTAAATTCTGAAATATATTCGGTAAAGCTAAAAGGTCAATTAATTTCATGGTAGAGTAGAAATCGATTCTGAGAAGAGTTTTAGATATATGTCCTTTGAAGGTAACTTTTTGAAAACAGAGATACTTGCTAGTGTGCTAAATGATGATGATGATTTCCTGCTCTAAGCATGCATTCTTTGCTCGACTGAGTAGAAAAGGATGTTGCATTGTGTTATCATGCATACCTACTAACCCTTAAGACATAAGCATCAGTCTGTAATCGAGTATCTCTGATTTTCTCTTTAAAAATAACATCTTTGGTATTGACTGTTGTTGATGTAAAAAACCCCTATATATTTAGGTGCATGTTATTGCCTATATGTTGTAGATTAAGTTGTTAGATTTTTTAATGAAAGAAGATAAGAGAGGAAATGGTCATAATGGAAAAAAAATACAAGTGCTCACAATTAAGTGGTGAATTCAAGTGGGAAAATCTGGCTTATTTCTGTGTTGCTTTGCCCTTCAACTCATCTGTTGGTTCTACATTAGCATTCAGATAACAGTATTGCCATTCTTGGTGATTCACTGAGGTATTATGAATATGCAAAATACCAGAAGCTTTCTATGTCTATGGTTTGTCTCTCTTAGATATTTGAAGGAATAATTGAAGCCAATTGGTTCCTGATAACTTTCATATAGATGAATTCCATTATGGAAAAAAAAAAAGATTTAATAATTCTTCTCATAATACACTAAGACATTGATTTCTATCTGTTTTCTAAAAACAATACCTCTAGTTTATTTTTCCCCACAATAGCACTGATTGATTTACAGGTTAGTATGTCATACTATTTTTGTTTCATAACTTCTTAGGCAGCATATTAAAGGACCATCTATTTGATAAGTTGCTAGTTTCTCCCTCTTCTTTTTAATAATTTATGACCTTCTGAATAAAACAAAAGTACAATCTTATAAGCATTTCTCAACAAGTTCTATATTTATGCATTCAAATAAACCCACTAGAATCAGGGGAGAGTTACAATATCTGACCTAGGATCAATCTCTTTTTTTCTTTTATTTATATGCAATAATTCAGTCCTTTAGTGTAAATAAAGAGGAATTGTATAACTTAAAAATTGCTTATAAATAACTTAAAAAACTAGAGGTTTTCAGACTAATACTGTAGGTTGTATTGTTAATTCATAAAAAATATTTATTAAGAAAGGGAGAAACTGATGATAGATAAAAAAACCTTTGAAAGGAAGGTTCTAGACTTTCCAACAGCAGGATTAGGTAATTATAATTAATGATATAGCTACTATTATTAAAAATTATGTATATCATGCTCAGGACTGTTGAAATTTGTTACCTAGAAATTTTGGGATACTATGTTTTGCTTTTTTATTTACAGATTTAATTTTAATTTACTTCTCAAACTGTCTTTCTGCAAGCAAAGAGGACACGAAGTATACCATCTTGTTTGACAGAAATCTGATTCATCGATATCAGTTATCTTAATGATGGCCTAATGCTAATTCACTTGCAAGAGAAAAGGCAAAATTGTACAAAAGCTTGGCATGTGAAAACAATGTTAGCTTGTGTGCTGCAGGTCTAACATTTCTGAACCAAAGTTGCCTTGAAAACAAGCCAGCAACTAAATCAAAAAGCTATGTTTATTGGAAAATAAGTAAATGAATACTGAATTTTCTTTTAAGATTAATTAAATTGTGCAAGCAGTTTGAAGAGTGATGCTTTTGGTCTGTGAGAGGTTTCTTGGTCGTTATCATCTTGTTGGTATAAAAGCGACACAAAAAAACACACCCTTTGTAATATCGCTGGGAAACTAAGGTGTGCAAAGCAAAGGCCACTCATTCACTGAAGACGAAATGATTTACAATGGATAAGGAATATTGCCTAAAGAACAAAACAAGGACACTATGTCTCTTTTTCCTGTACCTCTTTCCTGTCTTCAAGGATCCTCTTTGCAGCTTCAATTTTTGGCATTTGACCTTGTCTTTGTTCTCTGGTAAGGTTTTGTTAAGTGTCTTGCACTGATGCTCAGCTGTGGGTGAAATATCACAGTCTCCCTGGTTTTTGCTCTCACCTTGCTATGACTCCTACCTACTCATGAGGACATGGCTATTCTGCTCTTGAACCAGGGATGGAATGAGACAGGAAACAGCTTGGAAGCTGAAATCTGATTTGTATGACAGTAGCGAAACTTTAATATCAAAATGCTCTGGGAGAAAATTAAATTTACCTGTTCACCCTGGTTGCCTAAGATAGAAATAATATCCACAAAAGAAGAGGAGAGGAGAGGNGAAAGAAAGAAAGAAAGAAAGAAAGAAAGAAAGAAAGAAAAAGAGAAAGAAAGAGTAAAAAACCTCCTATATTTTTTTCTTTTATAACTTTTGGAATTAGGAAAAAAGTGGAGGAGTTAATAACAGCAGTTATAAATGGAAGACAGACAGAGTGTTGCATCCCCCTGAATACAGATGAATCCAAAAATATCTTGATACCCATTAGTTTAGATACACTAGAGATAATGTCATTTCAGGTTCTCTGATGCACTTCAGCAGGAGGAAATCATAATTTCTAGGTGTGTGAAGGATTCTTAATTAGTGTTAAATACCATTATTAATTATGAAAAACCCTATGCAACAAACTAATCATAATCTGGTCAAACTACCCATGACTTTTTACAAATTTCTATTAATATTTTCAGTTCTTTTCATTGTGAGCAGACCTTTCAGAAGGAAACTTTTTACCTGACAAACAACTAAACCTAGCTGTCTGCTACATTTATGTGATGGATGTTTCTCTGCAAACAGATTGTGTCCAGCACATAAAACACTTCAAAATGAATTTCTGGGAGTGATGCTATAATGTTTAGAAAGGAATACTCTGATATCACATTTTAAAGAAGCTCAGTTTCTGCCCAGCTTGCTCTACAGAGAGGTGGACATAACATGTGGAGGAGTTTTATAGCTCAAGCACTGAGATAGAATTATTTGTCACTGATGTCCATCAGGGCTCTGAGCCATCCACCACTATCCTCTGGATATGATTAATTTTTCATCCATCTAACAGTGCACTCATCAAATCCATCTCTCTCCAATTTAGAGAGAAGGATGTTGTGAGGGACCATGTCAAAGGCTTTGAAGAAGTCCAGATAAATGACATCTGTACCGCCTTCCTTGTCCACTGATGTAGTAACTGTAGAAGGCCCTTATTTGCGCTTTATGTCTCCTCTCTCCTCAGAAAACAGTGTATGTCTAAGAAGAGTGTTTTGTTATTACTGGTGAAATGCCTGTTCATGTAGAATGCTAGAAAATATTTATGCAAAACTATTTTTTGAAAAAAACCAAACACAGCAAACATTTTCAAGACCAAACTCTCCAAGGACATTCACTTCCAGTAAGAGAAGACAGGCTGACTGGCATGCTACTCACTGAATACCAAACTATTCCCATAAATAGTCACATGTGTTTTCTACTCCCTCAGTAAAGTATCTTAATGTTATCAGAAATAAAGAAATATATTTCTGGTGGTTAGAGCTTCTTTAACATGGATCCTGATATTAATTGCAACACCAAGATTGGACATAAACATCTTGAGTGGACATCAAGAAATGAGGTGTTGGAATAGCCCAGTCCCATCATCTGACCTCCAGGGAATATTAAATATAAGCTCATGGCTTCTCCAGATTGTTGGAAGTATTACACTCCTCAGAAGGGTGAAAGAGAAATCAGTGAAGCCAGCCAGGAGAAAGCCTTTAACACCTAATGCTATCTTTATACAAGTTTCTGTCTACTCTGTAGCATAGACCCCCACAATAGAATTGCTAAACAGTTGTGTTGGAGACCGGAATAAGAAGCATCAAGCAACAGTGACATCCACATCCACCTGCTTAGTCAGACCTAGCAGGTGGTAAATCTGAAACTCCTCCAAAATGGACTTATATAGAAAGTCTACGATAAAAAAATAGCGTCTGCCTATGGTGTAATTTGTCCCAGAAAAGTCTATCCTTGTCTCTCTAGACTACAAAGGAACCTAAAGCTACTAACCTCTTAATTAAGACGTTTTAGTTAGGGCACTAGAGTTAGAGGTGCAAAACAAAGTCTATAGCCCAATGTGCTGGAAGAATTTAGATGCCATTTGCATTTAGCATTATTTTTGAATAATAATGTCAGATATGGACAATTGAAATCTGCTTAACTCTTGTTTAAGTTAAGCTGAAAGCCTGCAGCATTATTAGGGAAAATTGATATTTTTTTTAATTTTATTTTTATGTGCTGCTGTTTTCCTCTGAGATGGAACACTCACAACAATTCTTTTGCATGCCTAATGTGAAGGTTGGATTTTGATTCCTCTTTGTTGTTTTTATCTTTTGTAAATTTTTCTCAAGTACAACATTTTTAATAGCTTTTTGGCAGAAGAAAAATGTGTGTATATAATTACTTTTATTGAAATTAATTAAACTTATAATCTGATTTTTAAAATTGAAAATTTTCTTTGTCTGAAAAATTACCTAAGTTGTAAGAGAATAAAAGCTGAAAGCAGAGAAAGCAAGCAGCTTACTCACAACCACTTTTCTGCTGATTTTTCTAAACAGAAAAAAATTAAGGTCTTCTACCAGTAACTTATCTGTGGAATTTAACAATAATTTTGTCCATGGTAGGAATTTTCAACCCCTTTCTCCTCAAAAAAAAAAAAAAATCCATTCAAGACTAGTATCTTTCACTGATAAAGAAATTGTACCTTGAGATATATTTGTCAATATTTTGTATGACTGCCTAAAACCGTGCTTGGCGTGTGCATACTTTGTGGATAGCAGTCTATAAATACCCAATGGACTGCAAGACTCCTGCACTGCTGTCTTGTTAACAGAACAGGTATTTTTGAGGATCTGTGTTCTTAACACATTATCTTTACTGTCCTTATCCAAATCAATGTTTTCTCATTTTGTATTTACATGTGTATTTTCCCTGCAAATATACAGGGAAATCTTGGCTTAAAGGGAAATATTTAAAAGGAAATAAAAAGCTTCAGTTGGTCAAATCCAGTCCCTACAGAAAACTCAGAGGAACAGCTATGCAGGAAGTGTGACAGATGTCAGTTCAAAAGACTACTATTAGTTATTATTGTTATTCTGTCACCATTTTAAGGTTACACTAGGAAGACAGAAAAAACAATAATTCCTCTAAAAGCTAAAAGTGACATGGGAGTATTTTTGGTGAGAAAATGCAACATGCTCTACGCTTAATGGTAGTCCCAGACATCTTTCTGATTGCAATAATATAATTGATATTTTTGCAATCAAAGATGTACAAAAAAGAGAAAAATGGCTTAATATGCTCATAAGAAGCACAGGTTTTATCCTGATTAAATATATATGGGAAGTGTTCTCATCCTTCAATATTTTGCTTGCAAAAATATATATTAATTTCGTGCCAGGTGATGAAATACTTGAGCAGATCACTATTTTGTGGGTTCAGTTAGTTTTGGGTTTTTTTTAATCTTCTTTTCTTGAAATGCTTTTAATGTGCCTCATAACATCTGCTGTTAGTGCTGAAGCAATATATTTTAGCTCTATTTTTCTTAAGAACAGACTTAAAAGAAATGATACTGATTGATGTTTTTTATATTTCTTAAATGTATACAGTCCTTGTAGTGTTGTTCAGTCCTGTGAGTAATGTAAACTGCTTCTTGCATTGCACATGTCAGTGAAATGATCTAGCTCTTGAAATGTTGCCTACATTATTTTTTAAGAATGTAAATGCATTAGCATTTTTACATTTACTAGCACATGATGTATAAATCCCACTTTTCCATAAATATTTAGATTACAAGTTGACAAAAAATGCAATATGAAAATCATTTCCCTGTAACTATATTCCTGAAATACTGCAATATCAAAGAAAATACCTTCAAACAAAAAAATTTTTTTAATAGCAGAATTAATTTGTTCAGTATTTATAGAGTTCTGGAAGCCAACCTGTGCTCTCATCATTCAGTGGCTGAATTCCTTGATTTTCCTTACTTAGAAAGCAAAAAAAATAATGTAGAAAAGTCACATAGAAAGGAATAAATCAAGACCCTAATGACAAGTTCTTGCTGTAAGTTTAGATCTGTAGAGTTTGCTCTTAAGAAGACATTGTGTCAGCAGATAGAAGCATCAGGTCTTTATGTTTGACTGGGAAGATCTCTTGCCCCCTGTCGCTGTTCCCCATGTTCTGTGAGCTCTGCTATTGTCAGGGAACATGGTACTTCTGAAAGACTAGGTGAAATTTGGCCATCAAACTGCAAAACACTCTTTGGAGTCAGGATCAATGTCTTATTTAGGATTTCACATTTAAAGCAGACTGAGAAAGCATTACAGGTTTGACCTCTGAAGTTATTAACATTCCCGGTTGCAGTGAGGAGCATTGCTAGTATGGAGTCATTCCCACCAGCCTGGGAATGTTCTGCGTGGAGGGGCTCAGCAAAGCTCTAACAGGCACATCTGAAGGCACAATTTGGTTCTGTCACAGAATCGTCTGTAAAGTTATTTTACAAGAGACAGCATAATTATTAAAACACAGACAGATCGTGCTTTGATATACGAAACATACTGTCTGCACTTTCTCTGAGGCACTAGACAAGTAAATGAGAAATAAAAATAGATGCCTTGAGGGGGAAGAAAAAAGACTCAAACTCTGCAGCCCTCATTCATGGCCTGGTTGCTTCCACCAACTTCCCTGTCCTATTTGTGCCCCCAACTCCACAAAAAAACAGCTCCACAGACAGACAGAACAGAAGCATTATTTATCACAGCAGCACTGCCAGCCAAACTTTTGCATTTTAAAGAAGTAACATTGTTGTTTTATATTATAAACCTTATGTTCTAAAGTGCTTTATTTAGCCTACACAAATATGGATTATTTCAGTTGATTTAAGTTATTTTAGGATTCTAATTTATTCAAAGGTTCCTGTCATTCCTGATTTCTTGGAGGGTTTTTATTCTTCATGCAATGACTTGACACTGGTACTCAACAGGAACAGAAACAAACAGTTTCCCTTCAGGTCGCAGTTTTGTCTCAATGCTAGGTTATTGCTAGCTCTATTCAGAGTGTAGTTCATGTCACTGAATATTGTCTTACACATCATTAATAAAGGCTGTGAACAATCCTTGTTCCTTGCACGTTGTGCCACATAGCTCTGCTATCTGAATACTTTTTTCTTTTTATTATTTAATAGGAGTAGGCTTTCTTTCACTTTTCAGTCTTTGCAAGACTACTTGTGTGTATGTGAATTGCATTTAATTTTAAATCCATTTTCAAAGGAATATTGTATGCAAAAATTCAAAAGTACAGATACATTACTTTAACTGGAATAAAATATAATTGAGTTTCAAAAGAACTGTGAAGGATCTGGCCTTACCAGGACTCTTCAAAGTGAAAAACATTGTTCCCTTCATATAAGGAAGTCAGAATTGGTGCCATAGTAATTACTAAGAAACAAGCTCATCATCTTCCAAAATTTATGAATAAAATAAATTAACATTAACCTCTTGGTCAGTTGCATTTATCTATAGGAAGACTTAATACATATTCTATTTCAGATTGTTTTCAGATATTTTTATTTTATTTGTTTTCAGCTGTTGTTCTTTTTCCCCAAACACCTACAGACACAAATAAAGTATTTTGTTTCTCCTGTTAATGCTGCCCTTCCTAATAGAAGCAGTCATTCTTATACCTAACACAGGAATGAATTTCTGATTGTGCTGTTCACATACTCACAAAGCTAGCAACTGCGCTTATCTTCACATTAACATCTCTTGCGCAGAAATCACACAATATGTTGAGTTGGAGGGGACCCATAAGGATCACCAAGTCCGACTACTGGCCCTCCACCGGACGTCCCCAAGAGTGACACCATGTTCCTGAGAGTATCACCCAAATACTTGAACTCTGTCAGGCTTGGTGCTGTGACCACTGCCCTGGGGAGGCGGTTCAGTGTCCAACCACCCTCTGAGTGAAGAACGTTTTCCTAATATCCAACCTAACCCTCCCCTGACAAAACTTCAGCCCATTCCCTCAGATTTTGTCATTGGTCACTACAGAGAAGAGATCAGTGCCTGCCCCTCCCCTTCCTCTCCCAAGGAAGTTGTAGCTGCAATGAGGTCTCCTCTCAGTCTCCTCTTCTAGAGGCTGAACACACCAAGGACCCTCAGCTGCTCCTCGCACAGTTTCCCCTCAAGGCCCTTCACCAACCTCATTGCCCTGCTTTGGGCACTCTCTAACAGCTTTATGTCTTTCTTATATTGTGGTGCCCAAAACTGCACACAATATCCAAGGTGAGGCTGCCTCAGTGCAGAGCAGAGCAGGACAATCCCCTCCCTTGACCAGCTGGCGATTCTTTGCCTGATGCCCCCCAGGACATGGTTGGCCCTCCTGGCTGCCAGGACATTGCTGGCTCATATTCAACTTGCTGTCGACCAGGACCTCCGCGTCCATTTTCACAGCACTGCACTGCATAATCTCATTCCTCATCCTATATGTATACTGGGGGTTGCCCCATTCTAAGGTGCAGAATCCTGAACTTTCCCTTGTTGAACTTCACATGGGTGGTGATTGTTCAGTCCTCTAATTTTTCGTGGTCTTTCTGCAGGACCTCCCTGCCTTCAAAGAAGTCAACAACTTGTCCCAGTTTTGTATCATCTGCAAGCTTTCTTAGTAACCGTTCGAGTCCTGTGTCCAAGTAATTTATGAAGATGTTGAACAGCACAGGGACAAAGATCCTGTGGAACTCCACTAGTGACAAATGATGTGTTTATCTAGCTGTGTGCTGGACAGTTTGTCCAGAAGGATCCTGTGAGAGACATATTGAAAGCTTTACTAAACTTATTACATTGTGCTCACTCAGATTTTTATCCACCATGCACATCTTTTTAGTTTCATCCCAGAGCAGTTTTCTCAAACATTGCCCCACCTCTCTGAGGATCACCTCCTGTTTCTGTCTCAGCTTGTGTCATGACCAAACCTGTGAAATCATTACACTGTTACCTGCTCTGAAAGTATATACGCTACTCTTGCTCTCCTAGTTCCTTTCTGCCTGTCTGCTATGAGCTTTCAGTCTTGATTCTGGCAGATTAAAGAGCAATATATGTACTCCAGCTTAAGATCTGATGAGATCCTGGGAGTTTGCTTACTATTTTTCATCATTACCTGTTTCTGACCATGAGGTTTCCCTGGTTGTGTCAGATGTAACTCTTGAAAATCTGCTTCTATTTTACTTTTTTACTTTTGGTATGATCTGAAGAAATTTACAGCACTTTCTCTGCCATTTTCAAAGTTACTGTTTTAGTTACTACTGCTCCTATTCATTGTCTTAGACATGTCTGGGAAAAGTTATACAGTTTTTCTGTAAGAGAAGAAATTAATCCATAATCTTTCCTCTGACTACAAGTCTCTCCTTTGAGATCCTACTCTCTTTCTCCAAGCTATTATTTCACAAGGGTATAAGCTTGCAAAGTCTCAGTCCAGAAATATCAGTGACAGCATCAAGGTCTCAAATAACTTCTTTAAGCAGCATTCCTTATTTTTATTTCAGCAGGTACATAGTAGGTACATAATATAGGCTTTACAACAAATTGAGGAATAATTCTACGTCTGTCATCAGCAGTTCAAATTTCATAGACCGAGCTGCACAAACTCTCTGTAGATTCAAGAAGATACCAAGTTTCAAGATGAGCGAAAGAAAAGGTTGGGTTTTATTTAAACAGGAATTAATAGTCCTGTAGCTTACTGAAGATCGGACAAAAAGAATGAACAAATCACATAATGAAGTCAGGTAAGCATAATAATTTAAATCAGGTAAGAGCAGGAATAGTGTGTAGGTTAAATCAATTCTTTAATTGGATAGTGGCATAAGGACATGTCTTTCTGCCTCTGGGAATCATTTTGATGAGGCTCAGTTCACAACCCCAAGTCTGGAAGAACAGAGCATAAAAAGATAACAAATTGTCATTGTGTATCTGGACAGACACCATTAGTTTGACTAACAATTTACTTTTAAGTCTGTTTGTATGTGTTAGAAAAATTAACGGCTGGATAATTAAACTTTCTGCCTGACCCAGAGGGAGTAGAGTACACACAAAATGTAGCTGGACACAGAAATTATTCCAATTTGTATGCAGTTGTATGTTGCAATTTTACTTGGAGATACCTTCATAAATGTCAGTGTCCCTGCTCTAATTACAAATATACAACTGCCTTGATCTGCCTACAAAAACTGTCATAGTAACAGCGTGAAGTTAAGTCTTTAAAACACTTAAATCACAGTAAGCATTTAAACCATGACATACTGATCAATACATGACACACTGCTACTTCTGAAGAGCCCAGTAAGTATTGCCAATGGCTAACATGACTTCTTTCTGGCTTAAGACCATGGGAGGAGTCTAAGTCAGATTTTACTAAGAAGTTTAAAGACTTTGAGAAATATCAATTCACATTCCTTTGCAATTTTAAAGGCTGCCTTAAAACAGCCTATATTAGAAAACATATTAGTATTAAAATATTATTTGGCAGATATTATTTTGCAATGATACTTTACATTTTAAAGGTTGAAGTTCATATTTTATTCCTGCTGTTCAGCCTATGCAAGGTGACTTTCATAGATCTGACTTGGCTGAAATGTTTTTCATGTTCCATAAGGCACTACAAAGTTGTAAGAGTTACTTCCCTTTTAACTTAATGTTCTCTTCTGATCTCTCTGTCAGTTGTTCAGAGTTAATTAGCAAAAGATTGGAGTGGGGCAATTCATGGACGTTTTTATTAAAATTATGCTAAAGGATTAGAAAATGGAGAGGAGACCTCTTAAATGGTGCAGTATTAATGTACAGTAAATATGTATTT
The DNA here is from genome assembly GCA_013396655.1 of Campylorhamphus procurvoides. Classification (NCBI taxonomy): domain Eukaryota; kingdom Metazoa; phylum Chordata; class Aves; order Passeriformes; family Dendrocolaptidae; genus Campylorhamphus; species Campylorhamphus procurvoides. Next base: position 324,048 of record WBMV01003156.1, on the reverse strand, counting down.
CCACCAGGTTTTCATAATAAAAGTATTCATTATGTATCCAGTATTCACTGATTATCTATATGTTCAGCTGGTAAAGTGAAAAACTCTTTCCATGTGTTATTTAGATGTGATCCATAGTGGTTTTGTAATATATATTTAAGACTGTTAAACCTTAAGATACTATGTCAGGCAAACTTTGTGAAAGGTTTCTTCAGTTCACAGTGGCCAAAAACATAGAAGAAGAGAAAAACTTTCCTGGTGCAGGAGATAGTCTTAGGTAGAGTGTTACTACTCTGAGTGTGATTCATTTTCTGAGGGTGTCCTTTCAGCTAATGTTCTGTCCCATAAAACTAAATAGCCACTTACAGTGGTTGAATTTGATTCTGTCATCAGCCAGTAAAGCATTCTAAAGGTTTCATTCTATATTCATATCTATCAGATTTAAAACTTCTTTAAAACCTTCTCATATTGCTCTAGGAATTACAAAGAAGGACTGAAATTTCCAAGATGATTAATTTCTCAAGTTGAGTATTGCCTGTAACACTAATCTTTCCTTCTTTCTTGTGTTCTTTTTCAATGATCATCTTCTGTTACATTAAGGCTATTTTATAAATTTCTATAATTTTGCATTCTATAATTTGGTTTTATTGTATTGCTAGGTCACCTGCTCTGTATAACTATTTTCAATCTAAAAAATGTATTTAGAAATCACTGTGATAAAAAGAGAAGGCCTGAGGAAAATGAAAATATCATCTAGAAGACAAAGTAGATAAAATGATCTAGTCTACAAATTCTATATTCCATAGCTAATCTATCATCGAGTAATGAGTCCTGCTCTTTTTGCAAGTTTTGAGTAAGATGGAAGCCCTTAAATAACCACTAATTAGAACTAGGAAAAAACTACACTGTCTAGTTTATGGTATCCTTCCTTTCACCCTTTTCTTTTCCCTAAAAAAAAAGATATTTATAAATACAACTACAGTGCACTGGTTTGTGAGAATATCACTCAAGAACTGCATGTCCAATGTCTGGTGTTGCAATGTAAAAGCTAATTAATTCATTCTGAGCTGATTGCAAAGCTTAATTTTACTTCCAGTCTGTAGATATACCTAGGGAACAGCATAAAAACAGGCGAAAAACAGGTATTCTAACAAACCATTTCAATTGTGTTCCTAAATATTCCTTCCTTTCTTCCTTCCTTCCTTTCTTCCTTCCTTTCTTTCTTTCTTTCTTTCTTTCTCTCTTTCTTTCTCTCTTTCTTTCTCTCTTTCTTTCTCTCTTTCTTTCTCTCTTTCTTTCTCTCTTTCTTTCTTTCTTTCTTTCTCTCTCTCTCATCCTGCTCTCTCAAGTCTATTCAGTTTCTGTCACAGTTCTTACTCTGAAAAACCATTGCATAAATGCTTAGAATTCATGGTTGACAGGAATATATTTTAAAGGCTTATATAACTAATATAATTCTACATGCAAAATCATATTCTAACTTGTATGAGATGCAGGCTTGAATATAACACCTATGTTTAAAGTTCTGTAACAGTTTCAGTAGTAAACTTTATGTTTGCCATAAACTTACCGCAATTTGACCATATTAACCTGATATGTTTTATATTTAGTTATTTGAAAGGAATCCATCAAAAACTCTGCATTTTTTTTCTGAGAAAAAGGTTGATGGATTGATACATTGTTTAAAAAGTATTGCCGTTTAGCTGAGAAGTTCTAATTTTCCTACTTTATGGCAATAGCTTTGAATTTCACTGGACGTCTGGAAGGTGTGCATAAGCTACAACTGCCTGGCTACAACTTCCTCTTGAGACATGGGATTACTCACATATGTGTTTGTACTAATGCTAATTTGGGAACACCTTTCATCATCCAGCAGATTATGTTTTTTGCTTTCCTCATTTTTTTTTCCCTGATTTTCTCACTTCCTAAAATTGCTTTATGCATGTTTCAAAATACTGTAGAGGTCTGTTAAAGTTTGCCAATGAAATTCACTGAAAATGGTATCTGTTTTACATTGCGGAATTTGGCCAAGGACTTTGCTTCCAAATATGAATCTGGCTTTCAGATGCCATGATAGAAGAGAACATTTGTTAAGATAATCAGGAGAGCTACTGTGCTGTCAGTGATGAGTGTGTCTGTGGAACAGGGAAGAAGGGAGCGGCTAACAAAGGAGACCTATGAGGCCTGAAAAGGAAGAAGAAAACAGGCTGTCACTCAGGAAGTGATGAACGGAGAAGAAGTAGCATGAGAGTATCCCACGGCTAAGGAGGAAGATAAGAAAACCGAAGCAGAAGGAAGTAAGTATGGGGGAGAATCAGAGCAAAAACTCAGGAAAGAGACAAAGGCAAGGCAGAGATGGCTGGGGAGGACAAGTGTGTAGGGGATGAGATGGATGCACCCTGAAAAGTTTATAAAAATATTGTTGTGAAGGCAAATTGATTAATGTTTGATAAGTACCAAATATTCTGGAAACAAAATCCCTTAAAAAAAACAACGAAGTTGTCAATAATAATTTTTCAGTGCAAAGTTCAGATAGAATGTGGCAAATGAACTACAGGCCCACATATTGAATGATGATAGATAAGAAAAATATTGAAAAATTTTCTAAGGTATAGGCATGTGCCCTGAGTGAGACACGTGTCCTGTGGAAGACCTAAAGATTGTATCAAAAAAAAAAAAAAAAGATTGTATCATAATGTATGCTCACAAGGGGTAGAAAATAACATTTGCATGGAAAATCTTATTTCTGACATTTTCTAAATCTGAGTGTTTGATTTTGCAATCCTAATGTTCTTACTGGCAGTAAAATTAGAAAACAGTTAAGATGGGTTAAACATAGAATCAATGAAATCTTAGCTGCAAGTGCTTCTGCTTCCCAGATGGTTTAAAGTTATCGGTATACCTAGCTCAAACAAACAAACCTTACTTTATTCCTTAGATGTAAAACACTGATTCTTTAAAAATAAGCACATTATCAGATGTTTTACTGAAGATCTAATTAGTCTCTGAAGTTTTAAATCTGCCTTGCAGTGTCTCATATTTCTGTGCAGTACCTCAGGAAATAATAGCATTGTACTCAGTTTGTATCAAAGCCTTCAGAAATCTGAAATCTTCAGAAATCATGCTGCAGTGTTAAACTGTCATTAATTTGATTCACATCATGTAACTATACTTCAGGAAGAATAATACAAACTTGATTCTTATTTGTTTTTCCAGCACCTTCCTTCTTTTAACTAGTTTTATAGTCCTCTGGGCTCCTGTTCTCCAGGATACTTCTGGTTATCCCACTTTGTCTCTTCTAGCTTTCAACCCTCTTCCTTAAGTCATTTAAATAATGAGTCTATAGGGGAAGTTAGCTAACTTTCTATCTCTCAGGTTCTGATTTTATCCTCTGTTTCTCTTCTTTCTAGAGGAAAAACATCCTCCTTCTTAAACATAGCAATGAAAAATGGAGTTTCAAAGGCAATTACAATAATCTTCTGAATATTATGTAAGTTGATTGTATCATAGAATCTGACAGTGAATTGAAGTGGGTCCGCAGGGATTGAATTCAACTGTTAAGTGAATGGCCCACACAGGGATTGAACCCATGACCTTCACATTATTATCACCAGACTGACCAACTTTATATTGTAACTTACACAGTGAACTCAGAATTTGTAACTGCTACAGAAGTAAGACAGACAAAAAAGGCTTTTTGAATAATGTGATTTTTGTGCTTTGAAACCTTGAACTAAGGGAAGGAACTAGATAGATTTAGAAATGGAGAACTTCTGACATTATTTCTTAAATCTCAGAGAAGTTTCCAAGTTAGTCCCTAAATGAGCCCATAAAACAACTTGTAAACAACATATTCCTGAAACATATTTTCTTGTCTATCTTTTACAGTAGTACATTTTCCAGTATGCATTATTTAATGTAGCATGAATATTTTACCGTATTTTCAAACACATCACCAAAAATGACTGCTATCTCTCAATAAGTAACAGAACTCGTTGTAATTTCAATTCTTAAGTGCCAAAATGCCCTTTTATCTTAGTTAACTGAATTATGTATTTGAAAATACAACTCTTCAGTCCAACTGTTCATTTGTATTGCCTCCAAGAAATCTGTTTCTCTAATTCCAGCAGTCTACTTGATTTTAATTCTCCATCTGCAAAAAGAGAGATGACTAAAAGAGATAGGAATTAGATGTATCATTTTCATAATGAACTAGTTATTCAATTTCTACAGCCTAGGAAATCCTCTTAGGTTTTGGAAAGAAAAAAAGCCCTTGAGTGTGTGGCAAATGATAGTATTTTTAGCAATTAAGTGTTATATATCATTCAAATAAATAAAGAGTTAAATGAAGGGGTTTACTTAACGCTATTTCAAAGTAAAATGTATAAGTAATAAGCACAGGAAAATAATATGATAAAACAACTAAGTTTGAGAAAAATAAGAATGGGTTCAAAATGTTTCTGAGACAGTGAAGCAATTTTCACTGAAATATTGATGTCTGTTACAACAAATTACTTGATGACTGCAATAATTTCATGTTTTATGCACTTCTATAGTATATATTAGAGAATGAATTGTCAGTAGAAATTGCTGTATTCGTAGGGACCAAGAGAATAGTTAAGATGGAAAGGAAAAAAGAATAAAATCAGTATTTGTATAATGAAAGTCAACAATAAGTGGTATACAGTACACTTAAAATTAGCATTAGGAAAAAACTAATAGATGTCACATCTTGTAGAAATGAAAATTTCAGCTGGATATATCCATTAAACAGGCAGAAAAATGTATTGAGAATTTGAAACATGCTCAAAAACAGGTGTTGGTTTTCTGTGGGCTTTTTATAGCCAATAAATGCATCCTGTAATTCCATTCTTTAGTACTTTTTGCTGTACGAAAAAAATTAATAAAAAAATGGACAAGTACTATGTGTGGGTTTTCTTTTTTTTTTTTTTAAGCAAGAGTTAATTAAACTGAATATCAACAATCTGAAAATGGTTATATAAGAAAGACAGAACAGACAATTATGACAAAGACTACCTCACATGGATACCTGGTTATCTCTGCTAAGAGGCTTTGGGTTCTAAGAGGTCTCCTTCAGTGGAGTTATGATACAACCCAATAGCTAAGAGAAGTACAGGTTTCACCTACTGGTGATTATTCGATTTAAAATTCAGAAGCAGTATTCAGACTGTCTTACAAAGGAAGCCAGCTACATAAACTATTGATGGTTGCATGCATCAGCAGAGATTAAGATGTTTAAATATTGTCTACTAAATTCTTTAGGTACAGCATGTAAGTAACATTATTAATCTAATTGTGGTGCCCTTGAACTGATTTCACTCCGCAGATTGAACACTGCATATTGTGTCAATCCCTTAGGGCTATCACAGTATTATTTGTTCATGTCACTGAACAAGAACAAAACACAAGCAAGAGAAGCAAAGACAGGCATCCTTTTTGAGGTCCTATGATCCCTGGTAGAGCAAAGAACAGTGAAAGGAAATAAACTGCATTTTCAGAGATGAGGAAAAGGTGCATGTCATTATTCCATTCAAAAGTGTCCAAGCAGATGAGTGCAAAACTATCAGAAAGTAACACCCAAAAGAACACATTCTGGTGATAAAAAGCAAGCTATTTGTTGACAGAACTATTATAAAAATGATGTCATTGAGTCCTGCCAAGGATATAGAAAAATGTCGTTGGCATTTTCAGTAACCGAAAAGGTAACTAAAATCACAGCTAGCACTTATTGCATTTATAAGAAATACACAGCCAAATACCTCTGAGAGGTGCTTTGAAGGACAAGTAATGAAATTTTATGTTTAGTAAGGTAGCTGGATGCCTTTTAGCCTTAAATCCACCCCAAGACATAGTCATTGCTGCTTCCAAAGCTATCAAGTTCAGTGCAACAAGAGCTGTGAGAACATATAAGAGAGATTTGAGTATGGAAACCAAGTTATTCTGTAGTCTGAAGTGTAGTGTAGCTTTTTATCAAGTCTATGCCCTTATTCACAGGCAGCACATCAAGTCATTAGTTCCCTACATAGCCCAGGAATGTCCTAAGAAGTCTGTGCCTATTGTGACAATGGACTGGATTGAAATAGCAGACAGATCTGAAACCAGGTCATTGACTAAACTTCAAGACATATACAAAATTGCGTTATTTCAAGAAGCTCTCGGCTGGGAATTTTGAAGAGTCTAGAGAAGCTCCCAAGACTGTTCACAGGCCAGTTTGATTCTTTTAATGCATTGATCAGCACCCTGAGTGGAGAATCTAGCCATTCCCTCTGGATAGTCTCCTAGTCATTTCCTCCTGTAAAATTGACCCATCTGTATTTAAATTAGACTTAGGCAATGATCCAGTAAAATCGTTTGGTGGATTGATTGTGAATGGATGCCAGGTGCCCACCAAAGCTGCTCTGTCACTCCCATTCTAAGCTGGACGAGGAAGGAAAAATAAATAAAATGCTTATGGGTCATACACAGGACAAGGAGAGATCGCTCACCACTTATCATCACTAGCAAAATGAACCTGACTTCGGGAAATTAATTGAATTTATTCCCAATCCAGAGTTATTGCCAACCAATCAGAGTATCCTCTGAGAAAATATTCTGTGAGAAATAACCCCAAATTTAAAAAACACTTTCTCCCCACCCTTCCTTTTTTCCTTGGCTTAACTTCACTCCCCATTTCCCCACCTCCTCCCTTGCAGTGGTGCAGGGGAATGGAGAATGGGTACCGTGCTCAGTACATCATATATTTTCTCTGTTCCTCTCCCTCCCTACACTCTTCCCCTGCTCCAGTTCAGGGTTCCTCCCACAGGAGGAGGTCCTCCCCAAATAGATGCTCCAACATGAATATTTTCCATGGGCAGAAGTTCCTCATTAACAGCTCCAGTGGAGGTCCCTCCATGAGGTGCAGTCCTTCAGGAATAGACTATTCCTGTGTGGGTCCCCCATGAAGTCACAAGTCCCACCAGCAAACCTGTTCCAGTGTGGGCTCCACTCTCCATGGATCCATAGGCCATGTCAGGAGCCTGTTCCAGCACAGTTTCCCATGGGTCATGAGCTCCTTTGGGCATCCGCCTACTCTGGCATAGGGTTCTCCGAAGGGTGCAGGTGTATCTCTGCTCCACTATGGATCTCCATGGGCTGCAGGGACACAGCTGCCTCACCATGATATGCAGGGGAATCTCATCTCCTGTGCCTGGAGCTTCTCCCATTCCTGCTTCACTGACCTTGGTGTCTGCAGGCCTGTTGCTCTCACATATTCTCACTCCTCTCTTCTCTGGCAGCAATAGTTGTCCATCAATGTTTTCTTCATTTTAAATACATCATGTGTTGCTGATTGGCTCAGGCTTGGCCAGCAGTGGATCCATCTTATAGACAGCTGGCACTGACTCTCTTGGACATGGAAGAAGCTTCCAGCAGCTTCTCACAGAAACCACCTCTGTAGTGCCCTCTACACACCCCCTCAAAAAACCTTGCCACAACCCCCCAATAAATAATGATCCTGAAGATGTAGTAAAGGTCACATTTTTTCTGGATATTAAGAGGTATTTAGGAGGTGTTTTGTATTTAGTTCAGATAATCAGTAGCTATAAATTTTGCATGTGCTGGAGGGCCCTTGGGCTAGCTGGACTATGAGAATTTAGCAAAAGAACAACTTGGGGATTGTCACATGAACCAGATGAAGATGCCACTGCAAGAACTGTAGCCCAAAAAGGCCAGATAAAACTGTTTAGAGACAGAGTTTTTAGCCTTTAAACAGCAAGGTATTTATTGGTGCAACGTTGGGGAACCCCCAGCTCATGCTGGACAAAGAGTTTCGAAGTTTTCAATGAAAAGCAAGACTATTTATACAATTTTGCATAGGATTACAACATCTTTTCATGAATATTCATAATATTGCAACATTTGATTATAATATTCACAGTAGGTGGAGAGTGCGTGGAGCCTGGGTGTGGTCGTCTCTTTCGGGGAATTTTGCAGGGATGCATCCTGTTGCCTTCGTCTCTAGGGGGCTGCATCTTTACTCATCTTCGTTATGAACTTTTCAACTTTTTCTGGTTTTGCTGATTCTGGCGAGAAATCTTGGACTTGGGCCTCTGTTCCCTGTTCTGTTTCTTAATGTTCCTGTTCTGTTCTTTGGTGTATCTTCCCTAGTTCCCTTATCTCTATGTACTTGTCTTTCAGGGTATAGTGACCCAGAATTTGTCTTTAACTTAAGCATTTTCTCTTAGAGAATTCTCAGTGTCGGTATTCTAAGCTAACTTTTAACTCTTAGAGCCTCTGCTTGGCTTCAGAACCTTTGTGATGCAGACTCCTGTCATAACCTGAACACTAATCAATCATCCTGTTAAAGAAAATTGATTTAACAACTGCTGTTTGTGAACGTCTATGCAACATCAGTTTGAAACATGCAGAATTGTTAAAAATATGGTATTATCACAGCTTACTCAATTATTTGAATTATGTGAGTCCTTGAAGAGTCATTGTTTTCACTGTCATGCTGAAGTGTCTTCCAATCACAGGTAATGAACATTCTCCTGGGGCCTGTTCCAGGGCTTTACTATCCCAGCAACTGATTTATCACTGCTGCACAAAAAGGATCTAGAACTAAGATAATAATACTTTCAGACATCTCTGCTTAGATGAGGGAGTACTGCAGGAATGTCAGGACAAGAGAATATTGTATTTTAACTACTCTTTGTACTACAGCCAAACCGTAAACCTACATCTAAATATTAGACATGAAACATATCTAGTAATCAGTTCCAGCTGTCTTTTTCACTGTTTCAGGTGTAGCTTCAGTATTTTTGGTGAATATTCCCCTAATGGCTAGGAGATGAGAAACTCTATGCTTGCCTTTCTACTTCACCTTATTTAGACAACTAAGGTAAACAAGCAGATTTGTATACTTTAGTGCTTTATTCTTTTCTCTGAAGGAGAATATTTTTTTCTCTGTATTCCCTGTAAAATAGTTTTAATTATGTGAATAATAATGATGTCTGTTTGGGAGATGAAACAGGTTATGATATATATAAGTATTTAGAAATGTAGCATCTCTGCTTTCAATAAGTGCAATATTTATTGGCAAACACCTTACAATGTCTTCTCGTCTATTCTCCTGTGCAGTCAGTATTAACTACACAGAAACAGATTCTGACAAAAGTTAATCAGGATAAAAACTCTACTGTGGTGGACATGCACAGCTTTCCCAAAAATCTATTCCAAAATACGACTATATGACTTCTTTATATCTCTAGTGTTNGGGAGAATGTTTGATTTTTTTCCCCTTAATACCAAGTCTACATTTCCCTTGTTAGAGTTTAAATTTGTTATGTCTTACGCAGAATTGGAAAAACATTTTTTTTTCCTTCAATAATTGCTTCATATATGGTTAGTGAAGCTTTTAGGATGAAGTGTGACATATCTTAATAACATCTAACCTTTATAAATATTTCCTGGTAATGAAGACATGCTTGACATTGTGTTCATTTATTTCGCTCGTCTAATTTCAGTGTTCTGTAATTGACTTCAGTGAAGGAATGTAACTAAAAAACTGGACTACAAACTTAGATTAAGATGTATCATTTACATGAAACCCTTTAGCAGTTGAACAGTTGTCTCAATCATTCTCAAACAGATTTGTAAATTACATGTTTTTCTCTTCTGTATAACTCAGTAGAAGAGCTAGGGACACACCTGTTCAGGACAAAAAACTTACAGCCAGAAACAGAAAAGTCGAAGAGCATAATTTATGCTGTTTAGAGGGGAGGTTAATTCCAGATGACTGGGAGAATATTTTAAGCACTAAGTTATTGTTCTTCCCTTTCTCTTTCTTATTAGGTCAGTTACATATTTAAATTAAAGAGCTCACACTGGATGTCTGAGAAAAACATGAAGCAATCTTTACAGCCCAGAGGTATCAGGCTACTAAAGGTATAAAGATGCCTTAAAATCCTGTCTCTAGAGCTGAGAGGAGATTCATGAAACTAGATATTTCCTTCAAAAATTTAGTGGTGTAATTAGAAGGCAAAGTGAAAGGCACAGTTGTCACATTTCTCTGTGTGAAAAAGCAAAAAGCTGTCAGGTTAAGCTCTCAAAAAGCCTTGCAAAGACTTTCAAATTTCTTCAAAATCTTCTATATAAAAGTTATGACAAAATTCAATGGAATTAAAAATGGACAAATCAGCCATTAGCCACTTCCTTGATATTACCTAAAAGCTATCTTAAAAATATATTATGACTGTGAATGGTGAACATGAAGGGAGATCGGAAATCAAAGAAGTCAAGGAAATTGATAAGAAAATGGAAAATTTCTGTCATCATACTTGTGTCAGTGGTGTGTTTGATACCCATGCTAGGCAACTAGATATGTTGAAAGCATGAAATTATGTCTTTTCCCTGAGACTCCAGGTTCAACCATGTCACCACTGTTAACTAGATGCTCTTGTTGAAGGAAAATTGATATCAAGGTGCTTGTTTGGAGCCAAGTCACTAAATAAACCTCTGTTGTTCAGGGGTTCAGGAGATGTTACTCATTCATCTGCAATGTGGTTTTGTATACACAAAACTATGTTCACTAATTCATATAATGTTTCACTAAACTTAAGTAAGACTTAGTGACTTACAATGCCAAGGGCAGAACAGTTATAGATACTGATACTTAAAATGGAATTTTTATCTCCCATTTAAGGAACTCATATAGGGGAAGTAGAGCATGAATGTCAGTACTTCAGGGAGAGATGGGTAAATTCAGCAGATATTATTTAAGTTATGACAATCAGACATATTTAATAAATAAATGGGGTCAGGATGCATCAGCACTGGCAACAGAGAAAGTGAAGAATGGAGAGGCAAATCAATACAGAACCATCAAGAACTCTGGGATTTCTTGTCACTAACTTAATTTTATTTCAGTTCCTGTAGGGCACAATATAAATTGAGAAATAATTTCAGAAAAGCACTGAAGCACTACTGGACCATTTGTGGGGAAACAGAGTTTCATGGCTCTTGAACTGCAGACTTTCCAGGCCACTAACATGAATGCTGTAAGCTTACACCTCTCTTGGCTTTATTGGTATCAATCCAGTCTAACCATACTCAGCCAGTTTACAGAATCAGAGAATATGCTGAGTTGGAAGGACCCACAAGGATCCAACTCCTGGCCCTGCACAGAACAGCCCCTAGAGTCACACTGTGTGCCCCATTCACTGTTACCCTGTGTGCTTTACCCACGAGCCAATTGCTCGCCCACCACCAGCTGTGTTTATCCAGCTGTGCTGGACAGTTTGTCCAGAAGGATCCTGTGAAAGACAGGATAGAAAGGTAATCCAAAAAGATTACCTCAGCTGGCTTCCCTTGATCAACTGGGTAGGTTACCTTGCCATAAAAAGAAATCAGGTTTGATATATGGGACTTTCATGAAGCTCTGCTGGTTGTGACCAATGACTGTGTTGTCTTTCAGGTGTTTTTCAATACTTCCCAGAATAACATTCTTTCTAACTTTACCAGGCACTGAAATGAGACTGAGAGGTCTGTAGATTCCGAGGTCCTCCTTCTTGCGCTTCTTGAAAACTGGGACAGTTTTCATCAGCTTCTAGTCAGCTGGGACCTCCCAGATTCCCAAGACTGCTCAAAAATCATACAGAGCGGCTATGCCATGTTGTCAGCCAGCTCTTTGACAATTGTGGAATGAATCCCATCAGGCCCCACAGGCCCCCAGGGATTCAGCTGGAGCAGCAGATCCCGCACTGTTTCAGGGTTGACTGGGAGTTGACCATTCTTGCAGTCATGGTCCTTCAGCTCTGAGCACTGAGGCCCCCTTGGTCTGTCATCTATGTTGAAGACAGAATACATCATTATATCCACTTTTCCATTAGGAAACAACAAGAACAACAACAAAAGAAACCCCAAAGCAAACAAAAAACCCCAGATCTTTTCATAATACCTCAGTAACACAGGCTAGGGTTTTTAGAAATAAGTGTCTCAAGTGGCAGGACACCTAATGTTTAGGTGGTGGATATAGGGCATGTTCCACAAAGTTGGCATGCGACATTTTTACTGAAAGGAATTAGCAATTTTTTTCTGATTACTGATTTTCTGATTTTTTTTTTGTTTTTCCAGACATGTGTATATGTATGTTGCTGTTAGAATTTAGAACTCTGTTATTAAAGTATTCTCTGAGAGGAAATTACATGAACACTTACAGCATTTTCTGAAACATTTTTAAAAATCCACATCTGACTGTTGTGGACTGTTTGTGAGACAAATAATATACTCAACTGAGGTCTATTTTATAAACCAGATAAACCAGTTAAAGGTATACCAACCACTGAATACAAATTTCTGATGACAAATGGAACCGATACTACTTGACTGACTTAATAACTCTCAGTATTTTAGAAAGTGTAACCCAGAATGCACAATCAGTCACCCAGTAAGGTGACTGATTTTGCTCTCAGTCTCTAAGAATTACTTTAGGCAAAAAATGATAAGATAAAAAAGATCATTCCTGAAGAAGCCAAGAGAGCTGGTTTGTTTTGGTTTGATTTAATTGGTTGGTTTGGGGGGG